>JBBPBT010000623.1:6491839-6520775 GCA_037974875.1 Cicer bijugum
TAAAATATAAAATAAATATATTTTTCTTTCGAAAATGATATTTTTTTGTATAAATAGTATTCTCCTCATGCTAATTTCTTTAGTTGACTCCACAATAGTCAATAAGGCCCTCCTTTTATAAGAGTTTAAATGAGATTTCATACTCATGATTATATTTCAACCCTAAACCTTAAGTTAAGCTTAAATATACTTAAACTATCTCATTTAAAGGAACTTGACTATTAATATGTGATACTTATAATACAAAATAAGTAATACCTATTTTATTTGTGTATGTAAACTATGTATCATCCACCAACAATTGCAAAAATAATCATTTGAGTTAGGTAGGTTTAGGATAGACAACAAAACTTTCATTTAGGTGTTTTAACATAATTTCACTTTTATGACTGAATTTGAACTCAAAATCTTGAGTTAAGTTGAAAAATACTAAAAGTATCTCATCCAATTATGGCGAGGTAATACATTTACTTGCACTCTTTCAAAAATATTTTGGAAAAAACAAAAATAATATTTTTTATTTATAATAAGTGAGTCATTTGATCATTTCAGAGTTCATTCATATTAAGAAAAATGTATAAATGAAAAAGAGAATATTACTTTTGTCAAATTATCTTTGTTAAGTATTGATATATTATTCATATTATAAATGCATAGTAAAAGATATTGTATTGAAATTGATGCAAGTAGAATCATCGAAACCCGAACACCTTTTGCTCTCTCCAACTAGAGCTGTCAAAACGGACTAATCGATATAGGCCGACCCACTCAATCCGCTAAAACATAGGCCTTAGGCCTAATAATTTCAACCCAAATTTTTCAGCACTTTTTGACTCAGCTCGTATAAATCCGTTGTCTATTCAACCTAACTTGTATCAGTACTCACTAGTCCTCAATTTGCAAAACTAGTTTTAAAAAAATAAAAATAGCAAAATCGAGCCATAGACAAAAAAAAAAAGTTGATCCAAAAGAGATCTAACTCATTTACCAATCTATGACTCAACGGTAACATTCATTCAAATTAAACTAAATATAGATTTATAATTTACACTCATTTCCATTGATTTTATGTTAATGTATTTATAGTATACTATAAAAAATTAAAAAAATGGACTTGAAATAAAATTTTCAAACAAACCCCACTTTAGATTTCCAAGTCTATCTCTAACACATCTCCCTTTAGACTTCCTTTTATGGCTTCCTCTACCAAGATTAAGTGCAATCAAACAAACCATCATAGTATTTTGATTTTGGATCAGAACTAATTAAGACCGTAGCATTAATAATCTATCTTAACCTTATGAAAGACTCTTCATCACGTGCTCATGTCTAATTAGGTTTGTATCACCCTCTTCTTTCCTTACCCAAAATAACACGAAACTTGAAAAAGTGTAAAATAACATCACGAAAACAATCATACAGAATTGAACAGTACTATTTCCTTTTCCTAAACAAATATGCCGTTAAAATTAATTAATTGAACTCATTGTATTTTGTGTTGAAAAAAAAAGCTCCTAGTATCTTTTATAAAGCAAATAATGGTGTCCTCAACAAATAAGCACTTAGTTATGTTTGATATCACAATCTATTTTTTAGAATTACGGTAAACTATGATAATTTTAGATAGAAATAGTTTGTAGTTTACAATAGTTATAACAAATCACCATAATATTAAACATGTATATACTCGACTTTCCTTAATAATTTTGTATTCATATTTTTCACAAAGAATATCTTTCGTAGGCAATTATTAGATATAATTAGAGATTTATTAGATATAATTGGAGTTTGTTAAATGTATTTACCAAATGATTAGTATTAGGTACAAATTAATTAAAGTTTGTTAGTTTAGTTAGAATCACTCTATAAAGTGCCTCCTACATTAATTGTAATCATTTTTTATTTATTTATTCAATTCTAAAAATTTCATGTTTCTCTTAGTTTATTTATCTATTTGTTGGATTCTACCATATTTATTAATATGATATTAGAGCCATAAAATCTATATTAAAGAGATCACTCTTGTTGTTTTGTTATTGTCAAGTTGACACCATTAGTACATAGTTTGCAATTATCATTTGTCCGGTCACCAATTTCAAAATTGTCTTTCCAATAACTCATTCAAAGACACCTATGTGTATTTATCACTTTTGTAAATGATAATGAATTTTTTTTTTGGAGCACTTCAAGTTTGGTTACTTTCAAATGGTTTCTATTAGAGATATAGATTAGGAGTTAGTTAATTATAAATTATGCTTGATGTAATCAGTTTTAGCTATTTTTTCGGCTGATAATATTTTCTCTTTCATCAAATTAAAGAGTTGGATTAAATAAATTTTTAATCTCTACGAAATTTTAAAATTTTGTTTTTAGTCATTGTAAAAAAAAATCATATTTTTTAATCTATATAAAATTATTATATAAATATTTTTAATCTCTATCAGAATATCAATATATATTTTTAAATAATTTTTTGTATGTACATGTTAACAACACTATAAAAAGTTGTCATACAAAAAATGAGCTTAACATGCGATTTTTATTCTTATATTTTAAGAACTTTTATCTTGAATATATACAATATTTAAAAGATTCTAAATTTGTGATGTGGAATCAAGCGTTGTAAAAGATACAACAACGCTTTTTTAAAACCAAAAAGCGCTATAAAACAAGTAGATATATTGCGCGCTTGTTATGCACATTTTACGGCGGTTATTTGAAAAAACATTGTAAAATACGCACACATTATATGCATTATTATGCACCTTTTACAGCGCTTTTTCAAAAAAAAAGTTGTAAAATATGCACCTATAATGCATATATTGGGTGCGCATTTTACAGTGTTTTTTCAAATAAGCGCTGTAAAATGTGCACCAAATATATGTATTATAGTGCACATTTTACAGCGCTTTTTTCAAAAAAACGCTGTAAAATGTGCACCCAATATATGCATTATATGTGCATATTTTACAGCGCTTATTTGAAATCTCATATGCATTAATAAGCACAATTTTGTTTACACAACTAATAAATTAAAATCTCATAAATTAAAAAAGATAAATAAATAATATATAATTACGTACCCTGAATTATATGGTACAAAGAATAATTTATCATTTTCTATATTTCCTAATAACATATTTACAATGTAATTCTTTACATTTATTAGATCGAGTTTACACATCGACAACTTATGCGGATACAAGAATGAGTATCTATTTGACAATTTGCGCGTGCACACAACTAATGAAAATTTCAAACTAGATTAATTACCAATAAATTTAATTAATTACCAATAAATACAATTAAAAGTATTTTTTACCTTATGTACAAGCTGATGACAGTAGCACTCAGCTCCTTATGGTTGAGAAGTTCGTATAAGTGCTTCTTTTCGAGAAATTCTTCATACTCATCTCCGAATATAGCTTTATTCATGGTTATGATGCGCGAATCGTCGTTGTTGTCTATATTGTTTTTTACTTTGATGTCAAGACATGCCCCATATTTAGCAAGACATGGCTGACTTATTTTAGGAGCAGCAGCAGCAACGACCGATTGTCCCCGATCTAGTTTTCTAGCTGCAACTTTGGTAGCTTTATTAGCCTCCAACTTTTGTAGTTTGCCAGCTCTATTACCCTAAATTTTTTTAGGTTTGCCGGCTTTATTTTGCTATGCGGGTGATTTATTTGATTGAATCTGAAAAAATGAGGTTAAATGTTAGTTTATTGAATCTGAAAAAATGACAACATTAGGGAATAACAATTTTAAAACAGAAAAGATTTCAAAACAGAATAGATCAACAAATTAAAAAAAAAAGATTTAATATATAACAATTCATTAGTTTTCAATTATTAAAAAACTAAAATTTTTTTTGACCAAAACAAATTAATAAATACCTGAGACAACGTAGATGACCGCACAGTACGTAGAGGATATGAGGGTTCCCAGAGTAGAGGTGATAAGGGTTCGTAAATTTGTTTTAAATTTGCTTTTATTTATTTAAAAGTAAATTATTTTTATTTAAAGTGAATGATTTTACAGCGTTTGTGAAAAAAAGTGTTGTAATAGGTAATTTAATTATTTGAAAGCGCATGTCGTTTACAGCGCTTGTGAAAAAAGCGCTGTAATAGGTAATTAAATTATTTGAAAGCACATGTCTTTTACAGCGCTTGTGAAAAAACATTGTAATAGGTAATTTAATTATTTGAAAGTGCATGTCGTTTACAACCTTTATGAAAAAAGTGCTATAAAAAAATACGTGAGGCCGCTTCAGTTTACAGCGCTTTTGTACAAGTGCTGTAAAAACCTTATAAACATTATGTGCAAACGCTATATGACCCTATAACAGCACTTGTCAAAAAAACGCTGTGATAGGCTCCGTTATTTTTAAAATATATTTACAACAGCGCTTGTATTTAATAAGCGCTGTAAAATAAACGCTATTAAATGATATTTTTCGCGTAGTGTATACTAGTAAAATATTATTCAAATATTTAAATTTCAAACAATGTTTTATTCCACCAACGACTAAAACAACTTATAGAATAACTTCGTAAGGACTAAAACAAAGTAATTTTTTTTACAGAGACTAAAAATAAAATTTTTTAACAATTTTTGATAATAAATACATGTTGAAAATTTTCTCGCATCCAAAAATTTGGTTGCATTATTTTTTGTTCTTTAATTATTATTGATTTTATTGTTTGCTTCTACTTTATGATAGTTAAATATTATTTATTTTCTATATAATTCTATCCTATGGTAATTAAGCATTGTTCATTTTTCTTTTTGCTTCAGATCATGTAGTGGTTAAGCAATTTTGCATTATTTGTGTATCTACACTATGATAATAAGTAATTATCATTATCTTTGTAAGTCTACCTTATGGTAGTAAAATTGTGTTTCTAAGATTTAACTCTAATGATCATTCAAGATTAATATTTTTGATTTAGTTGAAATAGTGTCATAGAGATATCAGAAAAATTATCGAAAGAACCAAAAAGCAGATTGAATTAATACTTCTTAGTTATGTACTCCGACTGCTACCACATTCTACATCAATTTTTTTTGTTTAACTAATGTGATTACGATATGATTTTTTTTCTTTATAATTTTAGAAGATTGTATCTTTTTTTTTAATATTGAATTGTATTGTTTATCCCAATATAAAAATGTTAATCCAGACTTCTAACTTGCACAGAGACTATTGGATATAATTAGAGATTTATTAGATATATTTGGAATTTGTTAAACATAATTACAAGTTAGTTATTATTAATTACAAATTAGTTAAAGTTTGTTAGTTTAGTTACTATATAAAGTGCATCTTACACCCATATATTGTAATCGACTTATATTTCATTCATTCAATTCTAAAATTTGTCTTTATCATAGTCAATTTTTTTTTTACAAGAATCCAATTATAATAATTAATACTACTTCATGCATAACTTAGAACTCAATATCTTCATCTTAACATTTATAATAATAAGTGCATTAATATTCGATAAAAATAATTTAATAAAATTATTATTATCCTCATTTTTATTCATATTATTTTCTTAATATTTGTAAATAATTTAATATACGGGAAATAATCATATATAATAATTATTGGAAGGGAGTAGTAGTTTATGAAATGGGACCTTGAATTATTTTGCAAAAATGGATGGACATGAGGGTACAGCACACTTCAAATCAAAAACTCAAAACATACGAGACCATAAAATTAAACGGATCAGTGAAACTAGACAAGTTTAGCGTCAACATCAAACCAAGCACCATACTGAAACACTTAGCTTGTGGGCCTTCTAATATGCCTCCAGTTTCCTCATGTTCCTTTGTTATTATCTATCCTTTGACCCCAATTTTTTTTTAAAAAAAGAATATACAAAAAACAAGGGAATGATTACGATTTAGTAATAAAATTTCCATAACCATAACCATCGTTATTAAAAACTTTACCACAAATTGACCCCTCATAGTATATTACTAAAAAACTAGTATCCAAATCCAAAAATAAAACAATGATTAATTAATTATAATCCAAAACCTTTTCGTAACCGAGTGTAGTATACGTGACAGCACGCACTCCCGCTGTGAATCTCAGATCCCGAGTGCAATAAAATCCTTACTACGTGGCAGAAAATAATTGGATAATATAACTCAACGGCCATGATCTTCTACATAGCAATCAAGAGTAATTCGATCGTACGGTAGTTAAAAAGGACCGTAAGAACCTCAGAAGAAGCGACATTGTACGCTGCAACCGAGGAGTGTGTCTGTAGAGAACAGTGTGAGTGAAGAAAGAGAGAGAAAGAGAGATATAAACACACAGCGCGCACCATTCTCCACTGTCCAAGGAGATCACGCACCGAAGAACCTAACACTATTTTCTCTCTCTATCTCTCTTCTTTCTCTCTCTATTGTTTTCTTTGGTCAGTTGAAGATTATACTACTAGAACTCTTCTTTTATTATCCATTGTGCTTTTTTTTTTGTTGAAGTTTTTTCATTGGTGAATGTTGAGTTGAAAAGTCTCGGGTTTAATGGATCCGGGTGCGATGATTAACGAGGGTTCATTTCCGAATGTGAGTGGGAATACGACGCCGTTTAGTTTAGCGGAGATCTGGCAGTTTCCTGCGGCAATTAATGGCGGCGGAGGGGGATTAGGACTAAGAAGGCCGCAGTTTGGAAACAGTTTGGGACAGTTTGGTGAATTTGGACCCGGTTCGAACCGGGATGTTAATGGACCGGACCAGAGAGTTGTTTTGAACCATGCTGTTGGGGTTAGTGGTTGTAAGAAGAGGCGTGACTCGGAAGACGATTCTCCTAAGTGTGTTTCCACCAGTAATGGCGGTGCCAATGTCATGGTATTTAAATTTTTTTTTTTTGTTATATTTAGAATTCATTTTAATAACCATTTGATAAAAGAAGTAAATAAAATATTAAAATATGTGTATACATAGATGAGATTGAGTGGGGGTGTATGAGATATTTTGGGGGGTGAAAAATTGGTGATGAATTAAGTTGAGTGGCTATATAAATGGATCTGTTTCTGTTGTTAATTATGGTTCTAGTTGTATTTGTGAACTTCTATATCTGCTAAATTTTTATTTTTTACTTTTTTGGCATTTCCTGCATAAGATTTTGCTTGATTTGGCAATTAGAAGGAATAAAAAGAGTGTTACGAATTATAATGACATTTTTAGCAATTTCACAATCTATTTTACATGTGGAACGTGTAATTTCTCAACTCTTATTGATATACTATTCTAGTTCTGTTAAGGAACTATGATGTCTTCGTGACCACATATGGACCCCAATTATGGCGGCTTCATTCATACTTAACCCCAAGTTTGCACCATTTTTGACCTGCTGTCCTAACTACTCAAGAGAAAACATGATCTTGTGTAATAATTATTTACTTATTTATTTGTTATATTTTGTATTGGTCAATGTAAATTAATGGAAGAATTACATATTTGGATTGTGCAGAATGATGGTGATGGAAAACGGTCTAAAGCATTAGGGAGCAGAAATGAAGGTGGTGATGGTAAAGTTGAAGGAGAAGCCAGTTCAGGAAAGCCTGCGGAGCAAAGCAATAAGCCGCCTCCTCCTGACCCTCCTAAGCAAGATTACATCCACGTGCGAGCTAGAAGGGGTCAAGCTACTGATAGCCACAGTCTTGCCGAACGTGTAATTTACTCTTTTAAACTCTCAGTGTGTTATTGTTTTAGGTGCTTTTTCTTTGTTGAGTCATAATCGACTTCTTAAGCAAGATAACTGCAATCCAGTTGAGAAGCTTGTTTTTTTCTATAGGACATACGTCTCTTTTTTTTCTCTACAAATAAAATTAAAAAGTGGTATGCGATCATATGATTGTACTTGCAACATCATGGTTTTTGATGTCTTTGTAACCACTATTGTTCTCAATATTAAGAATTAGGTCACGATCAGGACCATGATTTGAAAACCTTGTTTATATTAGTTTAAGGAAAATGCAAATTTATGGTTCTGTTGCAATTATGACTGTTTCTAATTGGAATGTTGGTGGACAATGCACAGGCTAGAAGGGAAAAGATTAGTGAAAGGATGAAAATTCTTCAGGATTTAGTTCCTGGTTGTAATAAGGTAATGTTTTTACTACCTGTTAAATTTTTTCTCCTCTCATATACACACATAAATGGAAATGAAAATAAAATGGCAATAATAGTAATACTCATAATAATAATAAACAGAATGACAGGAAATTACTTAAAGCAGGAAAAACATGCTACTTAGGTCCAAACAAAGAAAATAATAGTAATAATCTTTCTAATTATTGGTCAGTAATAATCCCATATTTTCCAAGAAATTTTAAATTTTGAGACTTTCTTCAATTCAGGTTATTGGGAAAGCATTAGTCCTCGATGAGATAATTAATTATATCCAATCACTTCAGCGCCAAGTAGAGGTATCACTTCTATTTCTGATTTTGGTATCTGCTGAATTATAATCTTTTAAAATTTATATATGTTTTGAAATTGATTTTTGAGGATTGTAATTTTACTGGATGTCACAGTTTTTGTCGATGAAACTTGAAGCGGTTAATTCAAGATTGAACACCAGCATCGAAGCCTTTCCACCAAAAGATGTAAGTCTTAAACATCCCTTGAGTTTTTTAGTTGAGTCTCTTAACATGTTTTTCTTTTGACAATGAATCTCTAATCAAGCTGAAAGCTTGTTTTTCTCCTCTTTAATATAAGATTTTCCTTTAGATAAGCCATGAATCGTTAGTATCGTAGTTCTAGTGGTTGCTATTTTGCAAGTATGTTTAATAGGGTTGAACCATCTTTAGCAGACGCTATTCTTGACAAGATTTTTTTCTTTCATTTGCGCATTTTTTTTGTCGAGTACTTCGCAAATTGTGGATAGATATTCAGTTGATTCGTTCTTCAAATGCATGAAAGCTTCTCGGTGCTTTTAAGAACTGGTTACTTTAAAAAGCTTGGAACCTCTCTAGTCTCTGTTCGAGTGTTGATCTCTCAGCCCTTGGATTAATTCAATGACTGACCTTTGGCTGTAGAGAATAAAGATGCTTGAGAGGATCTAAAGTCCTTACTTCTGTCTCTAATTAATTGACTACCTTTTGGGGATCATGTTTAACTAAAACATTAATCAAAGGGAAAATTTGGAATATTGATATACAAATTGGACAAATTTAATCCACTATCTACTTTTCTTAATATATGTGAAATAATCCAAAGGTGTAAGGGACAGAGGTAGTAAAAGATTGGACTAAAATGGTTGGTAGAGTTCGGGTATTCGTCTATGCTTAAAAAACTTCGGACTTACTAGACATAATCCTTTTATTTTCCAGTTTGGTCAACAAACATTTGATCTAGCCGGCATTCCATTTGTGTCACAAGCTACAAGAGAGCCAAGCAGAGGTTCTTCTCCAGAATGGTTACATATGCAGGTAGGTGGTGGTTTTGAAAGAACAACGTAGGGTATTCAATCCCTTCACCATGTAATAATAAAATGCATAAAGAGCAGTATTCGATCCTTCAATGGCTCCTATATATAAAACAAAAATGATATACTTAAGGTGTTAGAGTCTTCATTCCCATTTTCTTCTACACAAAGGTATGGAGCTGTTACTGTTTTCAACAACAGGACTGCTTCAGTCTGTGGTTAATCTCTCTCTCTATATGTTTGGTGTTTTTTGAAAATGAAATTCATTTTACTCAATATTGTACTATAGTGGACTTTCTCAGGCTTTCTTTGTTGGTACTTAAATGTGACTCTTATAAAAGTGATAATTCTTGTATAAGAATGCTGCTTGTCTTGAATACATAATGCTTACATATTGTGTAGTGGTCTTGAGATTTGTGTTTGTTTGTGAAACAAGGTTCAATAAATAAAGCTAATGTAATTTTTCAAATATTATTTTCTCTGGCTTTAGTCACTGTTGTATAAGAATTTTTTAGCATATTGCTAGGTGTTGGTTATGCTATGGAAATGTTTTATAGCCACTAACACAACACATATAAGGAAGCATTTTATAGAAACTTACTAGTATACAACTTCTTGTAGTGACTCATTTGTAAAAAAAATGTCTCAACATAAATAATTCATTCAATTTTCAACGTTAATTAATTTTTTTAATATCAGAAATTAATGACAAATTAAACATATACATTATGAGAGTATTGAAAAAAATATAAAAAGACTGATTATAAAAATAAGTGACCTAAGATGAAGGAACTGGAAGGAGGTAGATAAAATTGCTTTGGACTTTTCTCTCTTAACACAAGACGTTTTGCCAATGTTTAAAGTATATCTCTAGTTAATTGAGCTAGGACATGCCTAGACAAACTATTCTTGTTTTCTAATATATTTCTTATTGTCTTTGAATATTTTTACATGTAATGCAGAAGCAAAATAAGATTAATAAGTTTTGCCATTGTTTCAAAATCTTGATCTGTGATCTACTCGGTCAAAGTTCTGAATCAATGGTCGAACTAATGTGTTAGTAGTTGAACTGCATAATTGATGATTCATGTAAATTTTTTAAAATATTTGACATAAATTTCATTATAAAAGTTAATACATTAAAAACACAAATTTCATAATAAAGTTAAAAATGAGTTCCAACTTTCAAACATAATAAGTTCTAAAATCTTCTCGTACTTCATAACTAGACTATTGGTCTAATCACACGACTTAATCGGATAACTGAATGAACCAGCCGTATAACTCAATATCCATAAATAGTTTTTTTTATATTAAATTGAATTAAACTAAATATTTGGTCTCTAAAAATATTAATAACAAATATTCATTGGAATAATGTCATAAAAAAATTAATTTTTATAATTAAGATTCAAATTTTTTTATATACGAAATAGAGATGTTTTTATTTTATTTTTTATTTATAGAATAATATAGGTCTTTACTCAAAGTTTTTTTTTTCCAGAAACACTCAAAGATATAATAAATTCAAATATATGTTGCTTGGAAAGGAGGGAGAGGAATTCGCTAAGAATCAAACCTTAAAATTTGAAGTGTTGTGGTTGTTAGAATACTTATTATTTTGTTTGTAATCAATTTCAAATTAAAAGAATTAAAGGTAAAAAAAAAATAACTGAGAAAAATAAAAAATCTCTATTGCTTGTGCCATAAGTAATTGCACTAGTTTGTACTATATATCAAACACATGATAAATAAGTTGTTGTAACTAACTACTAACACTTCTAACTACCACTTTGAATTACAATTTCAACATTCTCCCTAACTCATAGTAGTTAAAGACATTACTTCAAGCTTGCTTCTCATCTCTTGAAATTTCAATTTCTTCAATGACTTTGTGAGAATGTCAGCTATTTGTTCATTTGATCAATAATGTTCCAGCCTCAACTTGTTTTTGTTTACTTGATCTCTTAGGAAATAGAAACATATTTCAATGTGTTTGTTTCATCCATGTGAAATATGATGTTTATCTAAATCTATTGTTGACTTATTATCAATCAATATTCTTAATGGACTTTCATTTTTCAATCACATCTCAGTCATCAGTTCTTCTAGCCATAAAGCTTGACATGCTCCCATTGATGTTGCTACATACCCAGCCCCTCACATGAAGATAGAGCTATTATGCTTTGTTTGTTTTAGCACCATACCGTAAACACATAACCAATAATGTTTTTAATATCATTCTTGTGTTCACACTAATTAACATTTGTGTATCCTACCAATTCAGCTTCACTTTCATTTGAGCTTATAGGATATAGCAGACCATACTCAATAATTCCTTTGATGTATCTCAAAATTTTCTTTGATGCCAAATAGTGAGGAACTCTTGGTTTTTCCATGTAACTACAAATCAATCCTACACTGTAGGATATGTTAAACCTTGTATTACACAAATACCTCAATGATCCTACCAATTGTTCGAACAATGTAAGGTCAATCAGCTCTTCGTCTCCTTTTTTTTGCCAACATTAACCCAAATTTTGATGGAATGTTAGTGTTATTTCACTCTTGCAGATTAAATATCCTCAATACATCATTATCATACTTCTTTTGGTGTATGAATACTCCTTTTTCTCATAGTGACAAACTCAATTGCAAGGAAATACGACAATACTCCCAAGTATGACATGTCAAACTCATTTTTCATTCTTGTCCTGAATTGTGCTATTTCAACTTCATTATATCTAATCAATAATAGGTCATCAATATAAAAACATATTAGTAGTGTAGGTAAGGTTGTTGGCTTTTATTCACACATTTCTCAAACTGTTGTTCTAAGAGAAATATGTCAATTCTCTTGTTCTAGGCCTTAGGTGCTTGTTTCAAGCCATACAATGTTTTTCTCAGCCTGTACACATTGTCTTCCTTTCCCTTTATTTCATATCCTGGTAGTTGCTTTACATAAAATTCGTCATCCAATTGTTCATTGAGAAATGCTGACTTCACATCTAGTTGGTGCATAAAATAATCTTTGTAACAAGCCATTGACATTACAAGCCCCACTGTCTCAATTATGGAAGTGGTGCATATACAGAATCAAGTCCAGGCCTTTGTAGAAATCCACTAGTACATCTTTTAGACTGCACCACTAGAGCTGGTTGTAGCACCCGTTTCCCAATTCCACCTTTTAGACTCATCCACTAGTACATCTATGCTTATAACAATTATTCTTTTGTTTGGATCGTAGAGATTATAAGCTCCAATTGAATCATAACCCAACGAAATCATTTGTGCAGCTCTATCATCCAGCTTCCTTCTATTTTGAGCAGGCGCGTGTCTAAAGCATAATGAACCAAATATCCTTAGGTGAATCACATTTGGTCTCTTACCAAAACAATCTTCTTTTGGTGTCTTGTCACCCAATATATTAGTAGAACATCTGTTCAGGATGTAAACAACAGTTGATACTGCTTCTCCATATAACTTATGAGGTAGTTTATTTCCTTTTAGCATACTCCTTGCCATGTTCAATATGGTCATATTTCTTCTTTCTACAACATCAATATGATTTGATGTGTAAGATGCAGTGAAATCATGTATCATTCCCTCCTTTTCACAAAACTCATGAGATTTATACTCAGCTTATCCATATGTTATAATCACCTTGAAACCACATCTACTTTGTTTTTCCTACTATTTGTTTAAATTTTTTTAACACATCAAACACTTCACTCTTCCTTTTAATTAGGTAGATCTATATTTTCTTTGTAAGAATGACACAAAGTAGGTATTTCATCCTAGTGAAACCTCCTCAAATGAACCACAAATATTATAAAAGGTTACCTCCAATTTCTTTGATGATCTAGTTGGATCTTAAGACTTGAATGACTTCATATGTTGCTTGGCCTGACAACATTCTTCACACAGCTGTTTTGGTATTTGAATTTCAGGAAGTCCTTGCACCATGTTCTTGTTCTTCAACATTTGGAAACTTCTAAAATTCAGATGTCCAAATCTTTGGTGCCAAAGCCAGTTATCACTTCCGACTTCAGTAGCCAAACACTGTTTCTCACTAATTTGAATCTTAATCTTGAAATTTCAAGTGTTGCCTTCAACGCAAATTCTCCTTAAACTATCAAACATCTTCATTTTGCCATGCTCCATATACACTTAGTATCCCTTCTCCTGCAATTGTCCAAGACTCAACAAGTTATTGTTCATGTTTGGGACATAAAGTACATCACATATGAATGATTTCTTACTGTAGACACCTAATTTTGTCTGCCACTTTTAAAGTTTTTGTGAAATATAATAAATATATAATTAAAAATATATATAAATAATAATAAAAATAAACAATTAGGCTGTTGATACCTAATTTTGTCAACTCTTCCTTTTTATTTGCAGAAAAAATATAATAATAAATATTAAGCATATTCTTTAAGTTAAATAAAATAAAAAGATTTAAAAAAAAGATATTAATTCTGATTTAATTTATTATTTCTAAAAAAGGGATTAAAAATTATACCTTAAGTGATTATGGTAGGTTTTCGAAAACGTTAAGGATAACCTTAATGATCATTAATGAGAATTATTGTCTTCCAAAAAAATTAAACCTCATTTCTAACTATAAATAAGAGGACAAGGAAACCGAGGAGAAGAGGAGAGAAGAAAGATTGGAATCAAGGGCTAGTAAAAAATTTCTCTAGTGCGGTAAACCCTTGTTTTCCTTTTTTCTCATCATCTATTTTTTGACATTATTGTTGTTATAGAGTTGTTTTTTTACTATTCTATGCACATATGATATAAACAAGAAATTCTTTTTTTAGTTTAACAATCAAGTTTAATAAGGATCAAGTTGATTGTTGTATAATTGTCTACTTCTTTATCAAATTCGTGATTCGTTATCTCTATTTTGTTTTTTTATCTTGTGCGTTAGTTCTTAAACTCTTTTGTTATTATCGTTGTCGGTTCGCCCCACATATGTGCCGCTGACTCGCGGATCTGTTCTCGAATTTTTATCCTTTATAAGTTGTAAAATGCAAAAAAAAAAATAGTAAAAGTATTTTCTTAAAAATAAAACGATATACAAATTAATAAATAATATGTCACTCCTATTATTATTGTTATTATTATTATTATTGTCATAATTATCATTATTATTATTATTATTATTATCACCACTATAGTGTGAATTTATTTTGATATAAAAATAAAAATTAATAATAAAATCAATCAACACACAAATATTTTCTACCCAAGAACTACGTGAGTTTTGATTTCCCTATTGCACTTGGGGATTCGTAGGAGCAAGGTCTTCCCTTGTCAAATCAAATTAATAAAAAATAGCTTTTTTTCTTTCTTTTATTAATGTAAATAATTTATTTTCTTTTTTTTACTATTCTTTTTGGGGGTAAAAATAAATAAACAAATAAATAATTTGTATACAATTAATTATGGGATAACCGTTTTAACGGAAGTTATAGGGTGGTAATACTTCCCTATTCGTAATTGACTCCCGAATCTGAATTTCTAGTTCAAAAATTATTATTTTAGGTTTTATCCAATTTTTTTTTTAATAAAAATAAAATTGGTGGCGACTCCTTTTTTCGCGGACAAACAGGACGCGACAGCTGGAGACTTTTGAGAGTCAAGCCTAACCTAATTAATTGTATATAATTTTATTTTTATTTTTATTTATATTACCCCAGTTTTGTTTTTATTTGTTTTAATTATTTTGTTATCTATTTGTTGTGAATATAATTGTGGATTCATTTTGTGTGTGTTGATTTTATATGTTTTCTGATAATATATTAACTATATGCATTTACGGTAACTTATTTTACATGTATTAATGTTAATTTGTTCTAATTGTAGTCATTCCTTTTATTTATTTATTTATGGTAACTTCCGTGTATTTATGTTAATTTTTCTAATTGTAGTCATTCCCTTTTTATTTATTTATTTATGGTAACTTACATCTATTTATGGTAATTTATAGTAATTTATGTTAATTACGGTGATTGTTTTATTTTATTTATTTCTCTACACATTATATTAACACGATTCACACACTTATGAGTGGGCTCTATACCCGGGCTGAGTGCAACCTAAGATAAGTTAGAGACTGTGTAATGATAATTTTCTAGATTTACATCCTATTTGGTTGTCATGAAAGTCTCACCTAGAGTTGACCTTTTCTATAATATTTCTATTTTAATAGTTCACCTATTATTTGGATTAATATTTTAGAATTGAGTTGTGTGCTCTAGGAATCAATTTAGAACTACAGAGCCACACATGGTGGAGGTTCACGTTAAAAACCGTAGAGCAATTAAATTAGTAAAGAATCATGTAGGCCATGCATATTTGAAAAAAAAAAATCTACCTTATTAATATCTCATATTTGCATCATCATGCATGTTCGATCATTTTATTGTCATTTTGTAACATGTTATTTTTTTTTTAAAATAAAAAAAAATCATTACATATTAGATAGTAAATTTTTTAGTTTATTACATAATCATTGCATTCATTTTTTACATTCTCATAACATTTTCCTTCAAAAAAATCTACCTTATTAATATTTCATATTTGCATCATCATGCATGTTCGATCATTTTATTGTCATTTTGTAACATGTTATTTTTTTTAAAATAAAAATAAAAAACATCACATATTAAGAGATAGTAAATTTTTAGTTTATTGCATAATCATTGCATTCATTTTTTTACATTCTCATAACATTTTTCTTCAAAAAAAAAAAAAAAGAGAACTACCTACCCTATACCATAGTCACCTTCTAATATTCACACACCCTTTTTCAATCTCCTAATTTTTTTTTGCGTCATTTGTATTTATCATGGCTGCCATAAAAAAAAAATACTACATCATTTTTAGAATCATAAAATCTAAGGCTTATTGTGAATATCTTTAACTATAGGGAACATGGGATCAAATGGTGGCTCAAAAAAATACTCAAGAAATACATCGCCACTAAGAATTCTAAAACTAGATGTAAGCAATCTTAAGAATCTTGCTAAAAAATTGAAAAAAGTGCAGCGTGTGATCTTTACTGGGAAATTCGGGAGAATCCTCGATTTACTTGAAGTTAATGTGCAAGTGGACGCCCTTACAACGTTGGCCCAATTCTATGACCCTCCCTTTAGGTGTTTTACTTTTAGGGACTTTCAATTGGCCCCAAAGTTGGAGGAGTTTGAACAAATATTAGGGCATCCAATAAAGGGGAGTGAACCTTACCAGTACATGGAGCACTACCCCTCAATGAAAACAATCTCCAAGACACTTGACATTCCTATAAAAGAGATAGAGGAAAATAGAATTGGCAGAGACAATTTGATTCGATTCCCGATAAAATATCTTGAAGAGAAGGCAATAAATTTAGCAAGAGATGGAAAATGGGACACTTTCATGGATGTACTCGCCTTAATTATATACGGAAATTTTTTGTCCCCAAATATTAAAGACTTTATGGATTTTATGGCAATAGACGTCTTTATGGCTAATAAACATAGAAGGGAGAATCCAGTACCAGCAGTTCTAGCTGACATTTATTGCACTCTCGATCATTGCCATGAGAAAGAGGGAGGCTTGATTTGTTGTTGCTCGCCGATACTCTACATGTGGTTCATCAAACATATCTTTCAGGCCGAACATCAACCAAGAACTAGAAATAAAAGGGAATGGGCCAATACCCTAGCAAATCTCGACGAGAAAACAATCTAGTGGTACTCGCGAAGTCAGAGTATAAGTGAAGTGATTTGTAAATGCCAGAGCTTTACTGATGTCCCACTCATGGGAACCAAGGGGTGCATAAATTATAACCCCTATATGGCATTGAGACAATTAGGTTATCCTATAACAAAAGCACCAATCATTAATATAGAAAACTCTTTTTATCATTCGGGGGCAAGATACTCATAACGATGGACTGCTAAGAAGAATACGCAGGTATGAGGAAGATGTCGTCCGTAAAGGACAAGAGTTAGGGCCTAGAAGCTGTAGTGCAGGAGAGGAAGATCGTAATTGGGTAAAAAAGAGAGCACAATAGATCAAATTGCCTTTTCACACAGGGACCCTGGACCCAAAAATAGTAACAATAGAGTCATTTTTTAGTACTAACGATTTAGAGGTCGACTTAGTTCTAAAGGAATAAGAAATCGAAAAATTACAGCAAGAACTGGAAAAAGCTCGCCAGGCTTGTAGGGATTTGAAATATGAGAATGTCCAAAAATCCCTCGTCCTTGATAAAATACAAAAGAGGGAAAGGGAGGAAGAAGAAGGCAAAGAGAGAACTCGGATATGTTTGCGAGGTGCAAATGAAGAGTTGAGGCTCAGACGTCAAAAAAGGGACGATGATGTGATTGAGGGACTTAGACTTAAGGAGTTGCTAAAAAAGTTTGGAGAGAAACACAAAATTGCTCGTATGCAAGAAGCAAGTCTAAGGCAATAGTTAGAGAAAGTAAAGGCAGAATGCGAAAGTAAGATCATGGTAGACAGGCAGTGTCAAGAAGAGATCATCAAAGAATACCAAATTGGGCTCGCAAGAAACGAAGACGAGGTGCGTACGCAAAATGACACAATGGAGAGACTCGTTCAAGAGAGGATGTTTTGGGCCGACGTTTTTCCAAACTTGTTTATTTGACCAATTCAGCTATCAGAGATGTCCCACCATTATTGAGAGCTGCTGATGGGATGGTTATTCCTTTCTCTATTCCTCAAGAGATCGTCACTTTTATTGAACATTGTAAAAGTTTACTTGAGCAAATGAAAAAATTGATTGCTCACTAGGGTTTTGAAATTCGTTTTAGGTACTATTTTCACTTTGTTCATGTATTTTCGTTTTTTTTTTATGAATTAAAATTGGCCCAACTCTTGATCTCACAGCCCCGCCTCAGTTAAAATATTCACAAATAAGGAACAAATGGTTCTTCGACATCCATGCATATCTATTTTTTTCACACATTGCATTGCATAATCATGCCACATTTCTTCACACAAAAAATAACACTACAAGCAAAAAAATAGGGTGTCATAACACCCCTACTAGACATGTTATGGAGTTAAAATCATGGATGAGTTGGAACATACAAAGATGGTATAGGCCAACAGAAAGACCCTATGGCTAAAAGATTGGAAATCTTACAAATCCCCGATACTTGAAATCATGGGGACCCTTCAGGAAAAAAATACATCACAAAGAAGTCATAAGTCTAAAAATTGTCATCTTTTACTCAAATATTTGGTTATACTCTATCAAAAGTCACTTGTCCACAAGATTTGAACTTGATATTAATTAGACTCATATTCATCATCCATCCCCTACTTCTGGGTCATGAACATACTAGAAGTTGGGTCGTCTATGTTGAACTTGCATCAATACCGCTTATTATTTGATGTCATTAAAAATTCATCAATCTACAAAATGGCAAACCTTGTATGAATTTTTAATGACTATTGAAGACAAACCATGGTTAAACACGACTTTGAAGATATTGACTATGTTCTCCTATATATATCCAAGGGGCAAGGTCATCGATGAAAACGTTATCAAGTTTCCCCATGATCATTAATGTTATTTGATGTCATGAAAAATTCATCAATCTACAAAATGGCAAACCTTGTATGAATTTTTGATGACTATTGAAGACAAACCATGGTTAAACACGACTTTGAAGATATTGACTATGTTTTCCTATATAGATCCAAGGGGCAAGGTCATCGATGAAAACGTTATCAAGTTTCCCCATGATCATTAATGTTATTTGATGTCATGAGAAATTCATCAATCTACAAAATGGCAAACCTTGTATGAATTTTTGATGACTATTGAAGACAAACCATGGTTAAACACAACTTTGAAGATATTGACTATGTTCTCCTATATATATCCAAGGGGCAAGGTCATCGATGAAAACATTATCAAGTTTCCCCATGATCATTAATGTTATTTGATTCTAAAACATCGATCTTATTAATGTGCCTAAGGTTCTACGATACTTTAATGTAGAATCGACACACTTTTGTTCCTCAATGTTTGGAATATCAATAAATGCATTTTGTATTGTTTCCTTTTCCATTCTCACCCATCATATATTTCACAATCTCTTACCAAACATTACTTTTATTTCCCTTCTTCAAACCATATACCAATCATATTTGCAAGTAGTCCATTCATAAATAAGTTTGCTAAAATCTCATACATAATTTCGATCATGCTATAAATCCCACTGAACGGTATACATAAAACCACTATCTAGATGGGCCTCGATATGTTGGGGCAGGAAATTAACGTCATGTTAATCCCCTAGAAAAGTGCTTTTTATATTAATCTTTGTCCAAATGTGTTTTGAATATATCAATCACGTGAAGAATTTGAAGTTTGTATTGTAGGTATTCTAGCCGCCTACAAATTGAAAAATGAAGATGTTGGAAGTATACGAGGCTTGAATATAATCCCAAACCAACTAGATCAATAATGGAAAAGCTGGAATAAGAAGATGATTATTTTCCATCATGTCCCTCAATAATATAATCAACTAGCTGGTCGTAGCTACTTTATCTTCAATATTCAAAGTAAGTTATGATGAAGAATAGTCGTTCACAAGAATGAAAGTCACGAATATCCTAATTACCATCAAATGTATAAGAAAAGCTAGATGGAAAGTTCCTCGTAATTCTAGAATACCTTCCGTGAGTATCAGACTATAATTGGGGCATCCCTTTGATTCTTATTATATAGAATAAAGGCAGTGCGACCCATTCAAACAAAAATCCAGTTATCAAGAGTAAATGACATGCATTGACCAACGATATTCAATTCAAGGGAAAAGTTGAGTACCTCATGTTACGAACAATTATTTTGAAAGATCTTAAAAGAAGAACATGTGAACTTTGGAGCTTCAAAAGAAGGAGTTAACATGACAAGTGGACTCCCAACTATATAAGTCGCAATGACAAAATAAAATACTTTCAAATGTGGTTTTGATTCACACCAATATGAATTAGGAAGACTTATCACTACTTGCACACATTGATGCTTCAAAAGTGTTACATTTAAATGAAGATCCGCTAGGTTGAAAATCCAAAAGGATGACATAGGAAAAAATTAGGGTATAATAATATGAATAAAACTCGCTAGGTTGAAAACCCGAAAGGGCGACCTAGGCAAAAATGAGATGCAAAAATCAATGAAGACTTGGTAGATCGAAAACCAATAGGGCGGCCTAGGCAAAAGTTAGAAAAAAAAAACCCGTTAGGTTGAAAACCCGAAAGGGCAATCTAAGCAAAAATTAGGGCAGAAAAAAATATAGAATGAAAAAGGATGACTAGTTTGAGAATCTAAAAAAGGGATGACCAAATAATATGACTTACATACACACATCAAGGTCAAAGTTGAACATGTTCCGAAACATTGAAAATATAGATTTGAGCAAATCATACCTTCCAACGTATGTCAAGAACATGATTGAAATTGTGGCATGAGTTTTTAGCACGTTTCTTTCATGAAATACTACTAACAAATTGGGTCATTCACCCATAAGAGATCACCTTATCTTCTTTTCTTTCTACGAATCCTTTTTTTACCATATATTTTCTCATTAAAAACCATTGTCTGAACCTTCCCTCGCCACTTTCTTGTGTCATAAATCTTTTTTTTGTCAAAATACATTTTTGTGATAATCATATGTTAGGGCATGAAATATGAGACATCAGTGAGGCGAAAGAAACAAGATGTCCACGATGGCTCTTAGGGATCCATATGAGCAGACATACCATGTCTAGAAAGATTCTTTGAGCCGACACCTTGCTCGTTCTTGATGTGGGGCATAGACGTCATCGGAATGATCAAACCTAAAACATCAAATGGATGTCGCTTCATCTTGGTGGCGATTGGTTACTTTACCAAATGGGTAGAGGTCGTTTCATTCACCAATGTAACAAAAAATGTAGTAGTCAAATGAGTTGATATGTCGTTATGGCCTGCCAAGCAAGATCATTATTGAAAATGATACAAACCTGGATAACAAAATAATGGATGCATTGTGTGTCACCTTCAAAATTCAACACCACAACTCGTCTCCGTACAAACCAAAAATGAACGGAGCTTGTGAAACAACAAATAAAAACATCAAAAATTTGGTAACATATAAAGATTGACATGAGATGTTGTCGTTTTCACAACAAGAGTATCGCACGTTGATTCAACTGGGGCAACCCCTTTTTCCCTAGTGTATGGGATGGAGGTTGTGCTACCCATTGAAGTAGAAATTCCCTCGCTAAGAGTATTAATGGAAGTCAAACTAGATGAATCAGGATGAGTACAAACCCATTTCGATCAATTGAATTTAATTGAAGGAAAAAAGGTTGACGGTTTTATGTCACGGGCAATTATATAAAAAAAGACTGGAAAGAACGTACAAGAAAAAATACCTCCTCAAGAATTTCGGGAAGAAGACTTGGTGCTAAAAAAGATCTTACCCATTTAAAAAGATTATCGTGGAAAATGGACCCCTAACTATGACGACCCACACGTCGTGAAGGAAGCTTTCTCAGGTGGGACTTTGATCCTCAAGAATATCGATATAAAAAGATTTACTCCTCCCGATAAACTCAGATGCTGTAAAAAATATATATATATAATGAATACCCGCTAAGTTGAAAACCTGAAAGGGGCAACTTGGGCAAAAAATAGGATACAAAAAGTAATAATGAATACCCGCTAGGTTGAATACCTAAAAGGACAACCTAGGCAAAAATTAGGGTACAAAAAGTAATAATAAATACCCGCTAGGTTGATAACCTGAAAAGGCGACCTAGGCAAAAATTAGAGTAAAAACAAAAAATACCCGCTAGGTAGAAAACCTGAAAAGGTGACCTAGGCAAAAATTAGGGTACCAAAAAAATATAATAAATATCTGTTGGGTTGAAAGCCTGAAAGGGCAAACTCGAAAAACAAATGACAAAAGCAAAAACAAAGAATATATACTCAAAAGGACATGATCAACAATATGAATAAGACTATAACACGAGAATAAAGTTTGTTTATAGTACAAGACAGACAACAACATGAGATCCAACTTAAGATCGCGGAAGATAGATCAGAGATATCAAGTTCAAGAAAAGTGTATAAATGTTTTTCTCATCCATGATGGTCGTGTCCAATAAAAATATTGATAAAAACCAACATATTCATGCATCCATTTCATTCATTCACTCAATCACTCATCCATATCATTCATTCAATCACTCGTCCATTCATTCATTCACTTATTCATCCATTTCATTCACTCATTCATTTCTTCACCCAAAATATTTTATAAATTCAAAGCTGAGAAGACGACCCGCATGTTAAAGCCGGGAAAACGACTCGCACCCAAAGCCGAGAAAACGACCCGCATTAAAGTCGGGAAAACGACTCGCACCCCAAAACGACCCGCATTAAAGCCGAGAAAACGACCTGCATTAGTATCATTATCTTTACTTTTCTTTTACTCTCAAGTAAAATCAAAGCAAAGAGGGGCAGCTGTAGATACCTAATTTTATACGCCACTTTTAAAGTTTTTGTGAAATATAATAAATATATAATTAAAAAAAATAATAATAATAAAAATAAACAATTAGGCTGTTGACACCTAGTTTTTTCAGTTCTTCCTTTTTATTTGCAGAAAAAATATAATAATAAATATTAAGCATATTCTTTAAGTTAAATAAAATAAAAAGATTTAAAAAAAAGAAATTAATTCTGATTTAATTTGTTGTTTCTAAAAAGGGGGTTAAAAATCATACCTTAAGTGATTATGGTAGGTTTTTGAAAACATTAAGGATAACCTTAATGATCATTAATGAGAAATATTATCTTCCAAAAAAAATTAAACCTAATTTCTAACTATAAATAATAGGACAAGGAAAATGAGGAGAAGAGGAGAGAAGAAAGATTGGAATCAAGGGCTAATAAAAAATTTCTCCAGTGCGGTAAACCCTTGTTTTCCTTTTTTCTCATCATCTATTTTTTGACATTATTATTGTTATAGAGTTGTTTTTTTACTATTCTATGCACGTATGATATAAACAAGAAATTCTTTTTTTAGTTTAACAATCAAGTTTAATAAGGATCAAGTAGATTGTTGTATAATTGTCTACTTCTTTATCAAATTTGTGATTGATTATCTCTATTTTGTTTTTCATCTTGTGCGTTAGATCTTAAACTCTTTTGTTATTATCGCTATCAGTTCGCCCCACATATGTGCCGCCAACTCGCAAATCTGTTCTCGAATTTTTATCCTTTATAAGTTGTAAAATGCAAAAAAAATAGTAAAAATATTTTCTTAAAAATAAAACGATATACAAATTAATAAACGATACGTCACTCTTATTATTATTATTATTATTATTATTATTATTATTATTATCACCAGTATATTGTGAATTTATTTTGTTATAAAAATAAAAATTAATAATAAAATCAGTCAACACACAAATATTTTCTACCCAAGAACTACATGAGTTTTGATTTCCCTATTGCACCTGGGGATACGTAGGAGCAAGGTCTTCCCTTGTCAAATCAAATTAATAAAAAATATTTTTTTTCTTTCTTTTATTAATGTAAATAATTTATTTTCTTTTTTTAGTATTCTTTTTGGGGGATAAAAATAAATAAATAAATAAATAATTTGTATACAATTAATTATGGGGTAACCGTTTTAACGGACGTTATAGGGTGGTAATACTTCTCTATTCGTAATCGACTCCCGAATCCGAATTTTTGTTTCAAAAATTATTATTTTAGATTTTATCCAATTTTTTCTTTAATAAAAATAAAATTGGTGGCGACTTGTTTTTTCGCGGACAAACAGGTCGCGACACATACCATATTTTATTTGATGTTCATCTTCTTTTCTCTTTACTTTCTTTGATTTACATTCATTAGGAAAATGACCCCAATTATGAAAGTTATAGAATTATATTCATTTCTTACTAAGTTTTTTCTTACCTCGTTTGTTGCCATTAGATTTCTTGTCGTAATTGTCCCTATTATTTTGATTCTTTGAATTTCCAACACCTTCTTCATAATTTTGCTTCTTATGCGACTTTGATTTTCCTATTCCACTTTTGTATTTTCCTTCATCTGGATTGACCCTTTTGCTGACATGGGCTTGATGGGTTTGCTCAAATGTTTTTGCTACATTTCTTTCTTTCACCCTGAACTCATGAGCTTCTAATGAACCTTGCAATTCCTCCACCTTCAATGTCTTAAGATCCTTTGATTCCGCTAAACCCTAAATCAGTCATCACTTCAATAATCACCAAATCAGGCATCACTTCACCATTGTCATTCATATGATTTGTGATGGTTTGCACATGATTAAAGTAATCAACCACATTTTCAGCATCATCGATTTGTAGCAGTTCATATTGTCTTCTCAAGGCTTAAAGTTTCACATTATTGATTTTATCACCACTAGTATAACACTTCACCAAGATATCCCAAGCTTCTTTTGATGTGGAGACCATCAAAAAATTTCTCAAATGTATTGCTATCAATACTTTGCTAAATGTAGAATAAAGCCTTGCAATCTTTTTCCTTGAATCCTTGAATGTTTCTCGTTGCACATGTGTTGGATTTTGACGAAGCTGATCATACCCATCTTGAACCACTTTATACACCTCTTGAGCTCCAAACAATGACTTCATTGATGCACACCATCTTTCCCATTTTTTCCATCAAGAATTGGCAAATTAGATGGAAAGCTTCCTGATCCATTCATGATTTACTTCTCTATTTTTCACTCACCCGTGTTTTCCAAAATTTTGAGTTTCTCTCAATCACTCGTGTTTCCCTTTGATTAAAAACCTAGCTCTCAATACCAGTTGTTAGAACACTTGTTATTTTGGTTGTAATTAATTTCAATAGTGGTGGGAATGAAAGAAACAACTATTACGACATAGTCAAGTTCCAAATAGTCTACCAAACGCCAAAATGTGTCACATTTTATCCTTCCTCCTTACCAAAACATGAGTTTGTATAATCAGCCTCATATCTCGTTAGTGGTACAACCTTCGAAAGAATCTTTAAAGCTTCTACATTCGTGACAACTAATGTCGCTTCGAGGACTCTAACAACGACTTGCAGTTAATGAAGTTCACATTTTTCTTCAATGGCGTCCTTAATCTCTATCGGTCACGCCAAATTAGGATTTTTCGTATATCTTGTGATCACTCCCAACTCAAGAGGTTTTCCACCTATTTAGTTGACATGTGGATCTGTACCGCCATATGACTCCACCTCGAGGAATTTAATCTCACACTATTTACTGAAGGCTTCAACCTTCATATTGCTTTCTTCTATTGCACTAACCTCAAACAATTTCAAGAACTGATTTGTGTATATTGATTGTGATTTTTGCATGTTAAAACATATGGACTTTGAGGACGTGTTAAATACCCAGATGAATTTGGTATAAGGTCCAATAGGGGACCTATATCACCATTCACAAATACACCACCATCTATTAGGAGACCTACACCACCACTCATAAATGTACCACTACCTCCAACAATAGAGCACTACCATTCATATTTCTTTGACTTCCCTTACTTAGGGATCCCCCTAAGTCTAATTATCATTCTTCCCCCACTTTATGAAATATCTTTCTCCCATTTTTGTCATCAAACAAAAAGACTTGAAAGTGAAACATGCTTTTTTTTTTCTTATCTATTTTTTTTGTTCTTCCTTTTTTTATTATCATGAATATATTACAAGAAAATATAAAAACTAATGTAAAGCTAAACTACTTTAAAGTTATCACAACATCAATCAGGTATGAAGGTAAGGTTTAGGTTTTTGTTGACGAAGTCAAATCTATCTTCAAGTAGTGGTTTGGAGATTTTGTCACTCCATTGGTGTTTAATATCTACAAACTGAATCATTAGTACCCCTTTTTGAATAAAGTCCCTAATGAAGTGGTGTTTGGTTAGACAAATGGAAGAAGTGTTATCATAATAGATGAGAATGTTGCTTTCTATGATTTTGTAGTCTTCTAGTTGATGTTTCATCCAGAGTAGTTGAGAACTGCAGCCAACAGCTTAAATGTACACAACCTCTGTTGTTGACATTGCAATAGTGTTTTATGTAACACCCCATTTTTCAAAGCGAAGGTGTTTTTTTTTTTTCAAAAGAAATTAAAATAAAACAAAGAATAATTAAGTAAAATACCTATGGATAATCATATAAGTCAATATAATTGATACACAGCGGAATAGTTTTTGAAATATGCATCCAAAGTATTTACACAACAACAAATGATACATGGAACCCATTCAAATAAGATGTCATACTGACAATATTAGTAAAGGTACAATTTTCTAGTTCAAAATAACGTAGTCCAAAAGAAAGACATATGTTCCCTCTATGTCATCCTAATCTGATCATTCTACAAAAAAAACTATAGCTATACACCCTGAGTGATCTCCACGCGCCCCGTAAGATCCTCCTAACATAGCTCTAGTCATGCATTCCCACCTACATTCCCATCCATAGGGTACGAACCGGTAGGATTGTCCTGGCTCTCATATGAGGCTCAAAGCCCAGATTTCCATAATAGTTGTAAAGGGTCACCAACCGAAATTAACAGTTAACACATAACATTTAAGTTTTTAAATGCAAAAATAACCTTCCCTCTTAGCATGCACCTTAAAAGGGTTTTCCATATGCTAAAGATTCATATAATACTTGCCAAATGAAAATGAAATCAAAATAAAGTTCTCAATCCATCAAGTAATACATAACTGGCCAAATCGATTTCTTAAACGGTTTTGAAAAACAGATTACAAAATCGATTGGCAAATCGATTTTGTCAAATTAGAGAAGTCCCTGTAACTCATCAAATCGATTGGGAAATCGATTTCCCTGCATATTCTTCCAAAAATACATAAACTAACTCAATCACATTCATACATAACTCCAAATCTTAACACTTAGCAATTCCCACACATTCACCACGACATTATGAGCTTCAAAATCGTTTTGCAATCAAACATGCTATCACACAATTCCAAAACATAACTCTTAGTAAAATCAACACAATCACAATGACATCTCAAATTCAAAACACTCAATCATAAACTTGAATCAAACACACTTACACACAATCTGTTCCAAAACATAGCACTTAGTAATTTCAACACAATCACTACAACATCATGAACTTCGAAATAGTTTTGCAATCAACATGCTATCACCCAATTCCAAATTATAAAACTTAACACTTGTAACACAATCACTACAACATCATGAGTTTCGAAATAGTTTTGCAATCAAACATGCTTTCATACAATTCCAAACACAACACTTAGCACTTATAACACAATACCCACACAGACAAGATGAACCAACAAATCACATGGAATCACCTTGACGAGACAATCCCCACACAGCTAAATGAACCAACAAATCACCATTTACCAGGGTGTAGTCTCTCACGGACGAACACCTGTGCAGTCTCTCACAAACAAACACAATTTACCAGGGTGTAGTCTCTCACGGACAAACACCTGTGCAGTCTCTCAGGACAAACACAATTTACTAGGGTGTAGTCTCTCACGGACAAACACCTATGCAGTCTCTCACTGACAAACACAATTACCAGGGTGTAGTCTCTCACGGACAAACACCAGTGCAGTCTCTCACGGACAAACACAATTCACCAGGGTGTAGTCTCTCACGGACAAACACCTGTGCAGTCTCTCACGGACAAACACAATTCACAAAAAACGTAAATCGTAAACGTACCACCTATCACGGGTTAATACTGTTTACCGAGGTGCCACCTATCACGGGTCAGCATGATTTACCAAAACAAACATTAAGCAAACAAGACATTCAGAGATTCCCCATTCTTAATACTCATTTAACTTAAACGATTTTCACAAACAAACACACATTAAGCAAACAGAAATATTAAGAGATTCCCCATTCTTAATACTCTTTTAACTCAAAGGATTTTCAAAACAAACATTAAGTAAACAAGACATTAAGAGATTCCCCATTCTTAATACTCATTTAACTTAAATGATTTTCCAAAACAAACATTAAGTAAACAAGACATTAAGAGATTCCCCATTCTTAATACTCATTTAAGTTAAACGATTTTCACAAACAAACACACATTAAGCAAACAGAAATATTAAGAGATTCCTCATTCTTAATACTCTTTTAACTCAAACGATTTTCAAAACAAACATTAAGTAAACAAGACATTAAGAGATTCCACATTCTTAATACTCATTTAACTTAAATGATTTACCAAAACAAACATTAAGCAAACAAGACATTTAGAGATTCCCCATTCTTAATACTCATTTAACTTAAACGATTTTCACAAACAAACACACATTAAGCAAACAGAAATATTAAGAGATTCCCCATTCTTAATACTCTTTTAACTCAAAGGATTTTCAAAA
>JBBPBT010000623.1:6524357-6543587 GCA_037974875.1 Cicer bijugum
TTTTTTTTTGGTAAGGTGTATGTGCCATCAAGTTCTCGTTTTTTTTTTTATAATTAAATCTACTTTAAAAATAGATTTTCAAATTAATAATTTTTATAGTTTTCCTCCAAGTATATATATTGGAATATTTTATCTAAGAACTTAAGTTATATTGTTATTACTTTATTTATACAAATTTGTTTAAATGAATCCTTTGTTTCTAAAAATTTGTGGTGATGTTTATAAATTACAAAACTTATATCTTTTTTTCACTTTAAAGTTTTAAAGTTTTATTTGTTAGATAATGTTATTATATATTAATATTAAAGGTATTTTAGACAGTTATTATATATTAGTAGTAAGGGTATTTTAGATATTTATGTTCTTTTATATATATACTCATTGTAACCCTATTAACTTAAGTTTGGTTCATTCTATGTTATGAAACCCTAGAGTGGTTGTCTCTTGGTTGTCTCTCTTCTTCCTCTTTTCATTATTAACATGGTATCTAGAGCCTATTTCGATCCTCCTTGAACGATTCCGCCTCTATTCCGCTGCCGAGTTCCCAACAGTTTGGGATCTATTGTAAAGAAGAGAGACTATTTTGATAGAAAAGACAATCACCAAAAGAGAAAAGAGAAGAGTAACCCTATTCCCGATTATCCCTAATTTATTTTGTCTCAGTGATTGTGTTTGTCGTATTTTTCTGTCATTATTTGTTATGGCTGGTGCTAAGGATGATTCTCTTCAAGCACATTGGAGAACACATTGTCTGAAATTGGGGAGAGCACATAAGAAGAATTTTAGGGGACCATCGTCCAACGTTGTTGCTTCTGTTCCTCCTACCATTGACTCTAGTTCTGATTTTGGTTTGGTTCACATGATTTCAATTGTTGTGGTTCTTTGCTGATTTGGTTGGTAATTTAATTGTTCGTCTCTCCTATCTCTTTGGTTGCTTTCTTCTGTGTTGTCGCTCTCTCTGTTGCTTCTTCTGTTTGATTGCTCCTCTCTTTAGTGATTTGCTTTGTTGCTTCTCTCCATATTGATTGTTCTCTTTGGTTGCTTCTCTCTAAATCAACACTCTTTTGTTATTGGTTGCTTCTCTCTTTGGTTAGTTTGGTTTGATGTTGTTTAGTTTGGTTTGATTTAGTTTTGTTTGGTTTGATTTGGTTTCGGTTTGATTTTTTGTTGGCTTGGTTCTTCTCTTGATTGTGACTATTTGATATAATTTCTTGTTGGTTAGGTTTCTCTCTTTATTGTGATTGTTTGCTATAGCTAATGATCCTCTCTTTGGCTTATACTTCTTATGTTGTTGCTTTTCTCTTTGCTGGTTCTTCTCTTTGATTGTTGCTTCTTCTTTGGTTCTTCTCTTTGTTGGTTCTTCTGGTTATCCAACCACCTCCTGCGATTGTTGATCCTTCTCGCTACCCCTCTCGTCAACTTTGTCTGAGCTTTCTTCCTATAAAGATGTTGTTCTTGATCCTATTTGGCAGCAGGCTATGGCAGAAGAACTATCTGCATTGCACAAAATCAATACTTGGGAATTAGTATATCTTCCTCTTGGAAAATGTTTTATTGGGTCTCGTTGGGTATACAAGATTAAAACGAAGTCTGATGGATCGGTTGAGTGCTACAAAGCACGTTTCGTAGTTAAGGGTTTCTCTCAACATTATGGTATGGATCATGAAGAAACTTTTGCTCCTGTAGCCAACATGACCAGTATTCGTACTCTTCTTCTTTACAGATTGCTGATTTGCTCACAAAGATACATTCCATTAAAAGTTTTCGTTTTTTAGTTGACAAACTCTCGATGCTCCATGTTAATGCATCATGAGTTTGAGGGGAGATGTTAGATAATGTTATTATTTATTAGTATTAAGGGAATTTTAGACAGTTATTATATATTAGTAGTAAGGGTATTTTAGATATTTATGTTCTTTTATATATATACTCATTGTAACCCTATTAACTTAAGTTTGGTTCATTCTATGTTATAAAACCCTAGAGTGGTTGTCTCTTGTTATTACTTTATTTTTACAAATTAGTTTAAATGAATCCTTTGTTTCTAAAAATTTGTGGTGATGTTTATAAATTAAAAAACTTATATGTTTTTTTCACTTTAAAGTTTTAAAGTTTTATTGACTAAGAAATAAAATATCTTACACAAATAGATAATTTACTTGATATATATAATAAAGAAGAAATATATATATAAAAAAAACGAAGAACATGTGGTTGTTGACAATGGTTTGGGATTCAAATGTAAAATGAGAAATACAATAAGAGGAGATTGAATTGTGTTTTATTTTAAAAACTGTTTATTAAAACACTAAAATAAAGTAATGAAACAGAGCGGATAATTTATCATAGTTCACCACCAACACAACAGTTACGCCCAATCCATTTAATCTAAAGGATTTAATCCACTAATTCACCATTGAATCACACTTTTACTGAACACCCTACTACTCAAAATGATTGTGTTTTAGTCTTCTAAATCTTCTAGCTTAGTCCAGACAATCTATTGATGGATCTAGCCCTTACTGAGCTAGGTTACAAAAGAATATGTTAAATTTTTTGAAAACAAACTCTAATAAGAGGGTGTTTACAAAGTTGTATTATTAAAAATATTTATTAGCATTAGGTGAAACAAAATATAAAGAACAAAAGTATTGAGACACTTATGTTATACTTATTGCATTGAGTTGTTTCCTGTGTTTTGCAAGTAGGGATTGCACATCCTTTTATAGAGATATTTAAGGTTTTTGGTAGTTGTTCTGATTGCCAAAAATCAACAAGTATTATTAATTAAGTTTTTTTATTAAATTTTTTGAGATTGATTCGCCATTAAAAACTTGTCAAAATGAATCCATATAATTGATTATTTGTATCTTGGTATGAAGACAAAAGAATCAAAAGATACAATGGAAAAACGTGCCTCATAGACCTTCAGACAAATAACTAATTGAAAATATTTATTAGAGGATCCAAAAAAACTGTCTTCTTTGGAACATTGACTTTCATAATAGCATTGTTTTCCATCAAAGTATTAACTTTCATGAGAGCATACATCATTAACCAACGATTAAATACTTGATGTCATTATCAAATCCACACAATCACTTCTTTGTTTATGCACTCAGCGTCGTTGCTTCTTTTAGTATTATCGTTTGTTGTCGAACTCTCAATTTTTTGAGAGCATTTATCATACTTGTGACTGTACTTAAAACATATTGCATGAAGTCCTTCATATTCCAAGTCAAATTTATAAAAATGAATCATAATGAAAGGAACAAGAGGCTTTTCAAGATCGATTTCCACACATATTCAAGCCTCTAGAATGTATGGATGTTAATTTATCAATCTTGAAAATAGATTCCAAAGCATTCTCTATACAATCACTATCCTTGTTTTCTTTCTCTTTCTCTTTGTGTTGCTACTGCGAATGAGATCTTCTTCCTCTTTGTGTCGACTCATCCGCTGCTTTTTCATAAATCCACTACTTTAGTATTAGTTGTTACTATCCATGTTTCCGATCATGCTAATTGATGAAAAGAGAAACCGTGGCATAACACTGTTAATCAAGAGTGGAGAGTGAATCAATGGTGAAAATCGATAATTGAAAACTGTGGTTTGGAGAAGATGATGGAGAAAAGAGAAAGATTATTAAAGAGAGTATTTCAGTTACAACAATATTGGGATCTACAACTTAGATTTACCAACAGAACAGAAAGCAAAACTGAATTACAGAGAAAAAAATAGAAAAAACTGATTTATACAACACTGCAGAAAACGGAGAACGTTAATCAGTCTCCGTTTTCTGGTTTTATGTTTTTTCCTGTTTCTGCAAAACATTCTTCGTTTTCTGGTTTTCTGTTCTGCAGAACATTCTCCGTTTTCCAGAAACAACTTTTCAAATAAGCTCTTTTACGAAACGCTTCCTAAAGCCACTAAACTGCATTTGAATTATATATCACTTCCAATACACCACCTTAATTCAAATGCTCCTCATTCTTCATGTCTAGCTTCATCACAAGTTTCTTGAAAACCTCATTTGTAACGCCTTTCGTCAACAAGTCTGCAACTTGTTCTTCGCTTTTGCAGTACCCCAAACGTAACTGTCCGAAACTCACTAATTTCCTCAAATAGTGAAACCTCATCTCAACATGCTTGCTCCTCCCATGTGCTATGGGATTCTTAGCAAGGTTGATGGATGAAACATTGTCCATCGACAACAAAACAACTCCTCTCGTTTTGCTGTCCAGCTCACGCAGCAAGTTCACTAGCCACACAGCTTGACATGCACATAACAAAGTTGCGATATACTCTGCCTCGCAGGAAGAGAGAGCAACCACCGGCTCCTTTTTAGAACACCAAGAGATTGGTGCCTCTCCAAACATAAAGACATAACCGGCCGTTGATTTCCGATCGTCCTTATCTCCGCACCAATTGGAGTCAGTGTATCTGAGTAATTCGTAACTTTTGCCCATGTCATTTGTAGGAAATAAAATTCCACAGCCAAGAGTACCTTTCATATATCTAAGTATCCTCTTAACCGCTGTCAAGTGTGATACCTTCGGCCTCTCCATGAACCTACTTGCAATACCGGCACTAAATGCTAAATCTGGCTGCGTATTGCACAAGTAACACAATGATCCTTTCAATCTCCGGTATTGAGTAGGATCCATATCTTGCTCATCTTTCATAGAACACAACCACTTTGGATCGCTTAATGCCTCCTCTGTATTCACCGGTTCAGATTCGGCCATTAGAGAAAAGTGAATAAGATCACCCTCATTGTTGATCTCGCTATCTCAGAATAATTCACAATCACGGAGTCTTTGAGGCAATCCTCTTTGCCTTATTGGTCGTCTACTTGATTCACCTGTTTCGGTTCCGAAAGGTTGATGTACAGCACCTACAGTAGGTTGAAAATTCCAATTTTCCTGCAGGAAATCGATTTCTCCTGGAGGTAAATCGATTTCCACTTCACCAGAAACAGTTCCAGCAGCTCCAGGATGTTGATTTTTGTGGTAGAAATCGATTTTCTAAACTGATATGGCAGTTTTTCTACTGTCAAACTGTCGTATCTCATCCACGATCACATCTCGACTAATTACGATCTTCTTGCTACTCACATCAAACAACTTGTAGCCTCCGGTAGGATGATATCCGACAAGCAACATCATTTCACTCTTGTCATCGAGCTTCATTTGAAGCTGTCCCAGAGTATGTCGAAATGCTACGGAACCGAAAACGAGCAAATGACTCAAATTCGGTTTGAATCCGGACCATACCTCTTCTGGAGTCACCTTTTCCAGCTTCTTTGTGGGACACCTATTCAACACATAAGCGGCTTTAGAAACAGCTTCTCCCCAAAGCTCTTTCGGCAAATTCTTCCCTTTCAACATGCTACGCACCATGTTCATAATTGTCCAATTTTTCTCTCAGCCACGCCATTTTGCTGAGGCGTATAGGGTGGTACAACCTCACGCACTTTACCCTCATCATCACAATACTTCCCAAATTCACTCGAAGTAAATTCGCCTCCGCCATTGATTTTGAGAATTTTGAGTTTGTGATCGCTTTGTCGCTCAACTATGGATTTAAATCGTTTGAACACCTCAAACACCTCATCCTTCCTCTTTATGAGATAAATCCACAGCTTCCTACTAAAATCATCGATAAATATGACAAAATATCGATTACCTCCATACGAATTGACTTGCATCGGTTCACACACATCGGAGTACACCACCTCAAGATGATGTTTGGTCCTATGACCTGCATTTTTGCGGAAACTATTCTTTTGTTGCTTCCCTTGTACACAATCTTCACACATCTCAGCTGGAACATTGATACTAGGCAGTCCGGTCACCATCTCATACTTTTGCAATGCGTCGAGATCTCGAAAATTCAAGTGTCCAAGACGGTAGTGCCACAACCATTCATCACGACTTGTCGCTGTAGCTAAGCACCTATGCTCCATGATTTCCAACTCAATCTTCAAAGTCCTATTGGCAGCCATAGGAGCCTTAAGGATCAAAACACCGTTTTGGTCCAAAACGCGCTGTAAGTACAGAAGTACGCCTAAGAGGGGGGGGGTGAATTAGGTGTAGGTAGATTTTTCTGTTTTTCGTTATATGGAAGTTGGATTTTGTAAATTTAGAAACAAAGCTTAATAATAACTGCAGTAAGTAAATGACACTTTAAGATTTATCCTGGTTCCCCTTATAACCAAGGGTACGTCCAGTCCTCTTGCACACCACAAGAGATTAATTCAATACTTGTTAGAAAATGTACAACTCCCACCCTGGGATTCTTGCTACGAAACTTCTAACAATACTTCAAAGATAGCACACCACTATCTTAGATTAAACTATTTGATACAAATGATACAATTGAAACAATCAGGTTTGAATGAGTGGTATATTGATAAACAACTCAATAACAATTCAAGTACTTGAGAACCTTTTAAAATGATATGAAAATCTAATGCAAGTACTTAGAAAAATCAGAATTTTGTTCAAAGTTATTCAATAAATTGATTCAAGGATTGTTAATTTTTAATCTGAAGTTATGGGGTATTTATACTCCATAAAACATCCCTTCAGATTCGTGGTCATTGATCCAAGAGGTTTGATGAAAAATTACAATGTTCTAGAGCCATCTCAGATCTGAAAAATTGTAATGTTTCCAGGAGTATTCGAATACAGTATATGTGTATTCGAATACACGTCTGTGTAACGTTCAAAAAATTCAAAATTTACATCTTGTATTCGAATACACATTGGTGTAGTCGAATACAGATTAGTGAATTTAGTCTCTGACTTAGCTTGTATTCGACTACATATGTGTGTAGTCGAATACACATATAGCAATTTAGGCCACTGACTTGAAGTGTAGTCGACTACACATTGTTGTAGTCGAATACAACATTTAAATTTTTGCCTCTGACTTAAGTTGTATTCGAATACAACATGGTGTATTCGAATACACTTATGTACTTAGTCAAAAATATATTTTTAAATACTTTGTTAATGTGGTTTGGACTTTTGAAACTATTTTAAATGCATGTATAAATGTGACTTGTTCTCATGTTCTTGAAGTATTGGTTAGTATCATATACCTTTACATTTTATCATCTATTGTTTTAATTTGAAGCTTATTATGAAGCTTATTGATCTTCTTTTTGATCTTGTTGCATTGTCCATAGATGGTGGTTTTGTCGTCATAAAAAACATGTATTTTACATTCTCCCCCTTTTTGATTATGACAAAATGTTGTTGTGAAGAGAGTATAGTTGAAATCATTGCTCCCCCGTAATATGTGCAAACTCCCCCATTGTAGGTGAATGATTTTAAAATTGTTTTTGGAGTACCTACAAGTTTAGAAATGCAACAACAACACCAAATTTTCTCCCCCTTTTGACATGATCAAAAAGAAGAAAAAAATAGAGAAAAAGACATACAAGTGGCAAGGATAATCATACACAAAAGGCAGATAAATGAACAAAGAGAAGATAATGGTGATACATAACACATCACAAGTAGAGCAATACAAAAGATACCAGAATCCAAATGACACATGAGTTCATACAACCAAGAGTACATAAAGCAAAATGTTAAATTAGGACATAATACAAAAAGTGAAAGTAGTACATAGCAGAATGTGAAAGTAGTACATAGACATGCCAACTAAGGGACTTAATCAAAATCTGTCGGAATATGGAAATGATCGATTTTGTCGGATAAACTATTAATGTCTTGAGAGAGAGCATCATGGTTGCGAGCAATAGTAGTTTCAATGTTGGTGAAGCAAGCGTCGATAGAAGTGGTCAAATTATCGAATTGAGTTTGGAAGAAGGTTTGGAAGGAATCAAGACGAGTCATGATCATTTGATTTGAGATATAATCATCATCAGATGCAGTTTCCTCGTCATCTTCTTGAGCAGCAGCGTTTGAGGGTCCAGCATTGTCATCTTGTGCAGCATCAGATGGTTGACCATGATCACCTTTGTGCACAAAAGCTTCAAGCTCCTCATTCCATATGATCCTCATGCTAGGAAAAACACCTAAATCCAACATATTTTCTTTGGTGGGTGTAAACATAACCTCATCAGATAAGTCCACACCAAAGTGTTCCAGAATTCGTGAAACTTCCTTCGCATAGGGTAAGCCAGTTGCCTCACGAGATCCAAACATAATAGATTTCACAAAAAATGCCCAATTAAGCTGACGACCTTCAAACATGAAATTCATAATTTGTAATTCAAACTCCGAAATTTGGGAGTAATTTCCAGCCTTCGGAACCAGAACGTAGCTAAGGAAATAGTGTAGAAGCCGATAATCAACAGTAAGATTTCCCACACCATAACGTTGCTGGGCATACTTAGAATCTGCCTGAGCTCTCTTTTGTTCCATTGTGTTTCTGTCAAACCGACAGAGAGAAACATATGCATCATATTTAGAAATATTGCCTCATTCACACAATTTGTTGGGACAAAACTTTTCACCATTAAAGGGGATATTCAAAATTTCTCCGATGGTTTTGGTAGTTAATCGAACGGTTTTTCCCTTAACCCTAGAAACCAGCAGTTTTCCCTCTTGGATAAGATTGCAATAAAAAACCCTAACCAAGTCTGGATAAACAGGACCTTTGTAACCTATAAACTCTTCAACATGTAGTGCTTTGAGTAACCTAGGAAAGTTAAAGTCAGAGAAAGAATCTAAAGTACCGTACTTTGGGATAATAAGACGCTTGTTAGAGTAGAATGTGCGAAAACGATCAATTTCTTCCGGGGTGTGTAGAAGCCGGGATAGATCTATGATGTTAGGATTCCTTGTTCGTTTTCGTGAAGGACCTACTGCTGCATGCTTGGTTCGTGGTCCTCGTTTGCGAGCATCCATGGCAAGAAAGGAGATTTTTGGGGAAAAATGGGTTTTGAGAGAAAAATGGGAGATTTGTGAGAAATCTGAAGAGTAATGACAAGAAAGAAGCAAGGGGAGATGTGATTTGCTAGGTTAGGTGAATGGGTAAGTGTGAGAAAGGAGGATGGATGAGTTTTTGAGTGAAGAGAGAAAGAACTAGGGCTGTATTCGAATACCAAATAAAAAGAAACTCAAAAAAATGTGAATCAGCTTTTATATCTGGGCAAAAACGCGAAGGTGTATTCGACTACACCTTCCTGTATTCGAATACACATTTTTCTGGGAATGTGTATTCGACTACACATCCTTTGTATTCGAATACAGGAAATCTGGGAATGTGTGTATTCGAAAACAGATATTTGTATTCGACTACATAAGCACAGTTTTGCTTAAAAACTCAATTTTTTATGAAAATTGCATCATGTAATACATAAAATCATATATCAAAAAGCAATAATCAATAAGAAATAAGAGATATGACAAACTTATGTATGTCATGCAATGGTTAAAGATCATTTTCACTCAAAATACCAAGTTCTCTTCGGATTTTATAAAATGAGTCTTTCGGTAATGGTTTTGTAAATATATCAGCCAATTGATTATGTGTATCAACAAATGTTACCTCAACATTACCTTTAAGCACATGATCCCGTAGGAAATGATGTCGGATATCGATGTGTTTAGTTCATGAGTGCATAATTGGATTCTTCGAAATGTTTATTGCGCTTGTGTTATCACATCTTAAGGGAATGCATCCGAGATCAACCCCATAGTCATGTAGTTGTTGTTTGAGCCAGAGAATCTGGGCACAACAACTACCCGCTGCAATGTATGCAGCTTCAGCAGTACTAAGTGCAACACAGGCTTGTTTTTTACAAGACCATGAAACTAGTGCATTTCCTAAGACATGACACGTGCCGCTGGTGCTTTTACGGTCTGTTTTGCATCCCGCATAATCCGAATCAGAGTATCCAACTAGGCTACATATGCTACCCTTGGGATACCATAGGCCTACATTTGTCGTTCCTTTCAGATACTTCATAATTCTTTTAACAGCTACTAGATGTGATTCTTTCGGATCTGCCTGAAATCTTGCACACAGACAAACACTAAACATGATATCTGGCCGGCTGGCTGTTAGATATAATAATGACCCAATCATACCTCGATATTTGGATATGTCGATTGAAATTCCTGATGCATCTTTATCAACATATGTATCGGAGCCCATTGGAGTTGTACTTTCTTTGCAATTTTCCATTTCAAATTTCTTTAGTAATTCTTTACAATATTTTGCTTGATTGATGAAGATGTCGTGCTCAAGTTGCTTGATATGAAGTCCAAGAAAATAGTTTAATTTTCCCATCATGGACATTTCGAATTCTCCTTTCATTATTGAAGAAAATTTTTCACATATGTCCTTGTTGGTTGATCCAAATATTATATCATCAACATAAATTTGAACCAATAATGTGTGACCATTTTCTCTTTTGAAAAATAAAGTTTTATCAACCTCTCCTTTGTCATACCAAGCTCTTGGAGCTTGTTTTAGACCATAAAGAGCCTTTTTCAATTTGTAAACATGTGAGGGATTTTTGGAATCTTCAAACCCAGGGGGCTGCTTGACATAGACTTCTTCATTTATGTACCCATTTAGAAAGGCACTCTTCACGTCCATTTGATATAACTCAAAGTTCATGGAACAAGCATATGCTAGTAGTAGACGTATTGCCTCTAATCTTGCTACCGGAGCAAATGTTTCGTCAAAGTCTATCCCTTCCTCTTGATTGTATCCTTGAGCGACCAATCTAGCTTTATTGCGAACAACTATGCCATTCTCATCTAGTTTATTTTTAAACACCCATTTTGTACCAATGATGTGTTTATTTCCAGGATTAGAGACAAGTTCCCATACTTGGCTTCTTTCAAATTGATTGAGTTCTTCTTGCATGGCAAGTATCCATTGATCATCTTTAAGAGCTTCACTAATTTTGGAGGGTTCGATTTGAGAAACAAAAGCCATGTTTAGGCAAGCATCTTGCAATTTTAATCTTGTTGTGACTCCTTTATTTATATCACCTATGATGTTATCAATAGGGTGATATTTGTGGGTTCTCCATTCTTTAGGGAGATCATCACTTTGCCTTTTAATATTGACTTCACTTTCTTGTTCTGGTTGATTCGTTTGAAGTTCTTTGCTTGGATCATTGCTTTCAAAAACATCATCATCACAAGAAACAATATTTTCCTCTTTTATGGGGTTAGTTTCATCAAACGTTACATGCATTGATTCTTCAACTAATAAAGTTCTTTTATTAAAAATTCTAAATGCTTTACTAGACAAAGAGTAACCGAGAAATATACCTTCATTAGCTTTTTCATCAAATTTTTCAAGGTTGTCTTTACCGTTATTTAACACAAAACACTTACATCCAAAAATGTGAAAGTGAGAGATATTGGGTTTTCTACCTTTGTAAAGTTCATATGGAGTTTTCTTAAGAATAGGTCTAATGATTACCCGGTTGGAAACATAGCATGTTGTGTTTACAGCATCTGTCAAAAAGTATTTTGGTAGATTTGAGTCGCTTAGCATAGTTCTAGCAAGCTCTATCAAGGATCTATTCTTTCTTTCAACGACCCCATTTTGTTGTGGTGTTCTTGGTGCAGAAAAATTGTGAAAAATGCCATTTTCTTCACAAAATTCTTCAAATGAAGTATTTTGAAATTCCCTTCCATGATCACTTCTAATTGATACAATTTTGGCAGATTGTTCGTTTTGGACTAGCTTGGCATAGTTTTTAAATGCCTTAAAAGCTTCATTTTTATTTGCAAAAAATAATGTCCAAGTGAACCTTAAGTAATCATCAACAATAACTAGTCCATATGAGTTTCCACCAAGACTTTTGGTTCTTGATGGACCAAACAAGTCCATATGTATTAATTGTAGTGGTCTAGAGGTTGAAATGACATTTTTAGGTTTGAAAAAACTTTTTGTTTGTTTGCCTTTTTGACAAGCGTCACATAATTTATCCTTTATAAATTTCATTTTTGGTAAGCCTACAACAAGATCATGCTTGACCAATTTGTTTAAATGATGCATGTGAATATGAGCAAATCTCTTATGCCATAGCCAAGCATCATTATTGTCGCTTACCAAAAGACATTTTATTTTTAAGGATAAATCTTCAAAATTAAGTATGAAAATGTTTTTGAAACGCTTACCGACAAACTGAGTTTCATTTGTAGCTTCACTTTGGATGATACACTCATCTTTATTGAAGACTATCTTGTATCCTTTGTCACAAAGCTGGCTGATGCTTATGAGATTATGTTTTAGACCTTCAACATATAAGACATCTTCAATCGAGAGGGATGGTGCTGTACCGACTTTTCCAATGCCTAAAATTTTTCCTTTGTTGTTGTCTCCATATACTACATGTCCCTTTGATTCAAGTGTTAAAGCTGAAAATTTTGTTATATCACCCGTCATGTGTTTGGAGCAACCACTATCTAAGTACCACATGTTTGAAGTTTCTTGTTTGCATACCTACAAAAATGAAATTAAACTTTATTAGGTACCCAATGTGCTTTGGGTCCTTGATGGTTAGTACCTTTCTTTACCCATATGTAATGTCCTTTTGGAATACTAATGTTTCTAATATGACATGTATTAGGTGTATGACCATGAAGACCACAATAAGAACAAGTAGTATTAAATCTACTATTAGTATCATGTGTAAGAGATTTATTTTGAAAAATTTTCTTATTATAAAGATCATCCTTTTTCATAACTATAATCTTTTCTTGATTAGATTGACTACTTGCTTTAACAAAAATAGTTTTGTTCAAATTTGGCTTATCAAATTTTGAATATCCAAGACCACTTTTGTCATTTGAGTATCTTTGCATATTTAAAACATTTTCCAATCCTAATTGTCCCTTTTCGTACCGTTCAATCACCCTATTTAATTGAACAATTTTGAAGGAGAGGGAATCACATTTATTGCATGCAACATTCTGTTTTAGTGTTTCAGAATTTTTCTCCATAATATCAACCTTTTCTTGTAAACTTAAGATTTGTTTCTTTTGTGTTGATACAAGTTTACACAGATTTTTACATTCAATAAGTAATTCCTTTATTGCGTTTTGAGCATCATTGTATTCTATAATTAATTCATTATTAGTCTTATGAGGAGAATCTATATTACTAACCTCTTCTTCATCATCTGATTGATGTGAGGCCATTAATGCAACGTTGGCGCATTCTTCACTTTCTGTTTCTGAAGATGAACTTACTTCATTGTCTTCCCAAGCTATGTATGCCTTCTTAAAGTCTTTCTTTTTGTTGACATTCTTTTTAGCGAGATTTGGGCAATCCGCTTTAATATGTCCTTGTTTTCCACATTCAAAGCAAGTGAAGTTTTGATTTGATGTAGAATTATCTTTCTTCTTGAAGCTTTTCCTTTTGAATGTCTTATCATTTTTAAGAAACTTACCAAATTTCTTAACAAGAAGGATAATATTTTCATCTTCATCTGAATCATTGTCTTTGATTTGTTCTCTTGATTCGGTCTTTAAAGCAATATTTTTGGTCTTCTTTTCTTGACTTTCATTTTGTTCTAACCTTCCAAGTTCTATTTCGTGCTCTTGAAGTTTTCCCAATAGTGCAGAAAGAGACATTTTGGATAGGCTTTTCTTTTCGAATATTGTTGTAACTTTTGGTTGCCAAGCCCTTGTTAATGACCTAGTACTTTTAGATTTAGTTCATCATTGGTGAAGATTTTTCCAAGTGCTGTCAAGTGATTTGTTAAGTGAGAGAACCTTTTCTGCAAGTCTAAAATAGACTCTCCGGGCCGCATTCGAAATAACTCATATTCTTGTGATAATGTGTTGAGTATAGATCTTTTTACCTCAATGGTGCCTTCATGAGTTATTTCCAGCGTATCCCATATTTCTTTTGCTATTTTGCAATGAGATATCCGGAAAAATTCATCCATTCCTAGTGCAGATTGCAATATATTTTTGGCCTTCTTATCAAACAACACTTTTCTTTTATCATCATCAGTCCAAGAGTTTTTTATCTTGATTTCTTCTTTGTTATTGATAACAGTTTTTGGAATATGAGGCCCATTTTCAACTGCATCCCATATGTCATCTCCTTGTGCTTCAAGATATGCTTGCATACGTATTTTCCAGAAATCATAGTGTTCTCCAACAAAACATGGTGGCTTGGTACTGCTACCACCATCTCTAAAAACAGGTTGTGCGGAAGCCATGTATATTTGATCGAGGAGTAAGTTACCTTAACCCGCTCTAATGCCAATTGTAAGTACAGAAGTACGCCTAAGAGGGGGGGGGGGTGAATTAGGTGTAGGTAGATTTTTCTGTTTTTCGTTATATGGAAGTTGGATTTTGTAAATTTAGAAACAAAGCTTAATAATAACTGCAGTAAGTAAATGGCACTTTAAGATTTATCCTGGTTCCCCTTATAACCAAGGGTACGTCCAGTCCTCTTGCACACCACAAGAGATTAATTCAATACTTGTTAGAAAATGTACAACTCCCACCCTGGGATTCTTGCTACGAAACTTCTAACAATACTTCAAAGATAGCACACCACTATCTTAGATTAAACTATTTGATACAAATGATACAATTGATACAATCAGGTTTGAATGAGTGGTATATTGATAAACAACTCAATAACAATTCAAGTACTTGAGAACCTTTTAAAATGATATGAAAATCTAATGCAAGTACTTAGAAAAATCAGAATTTTGTTCAAAGTTATTCAATGAATTGATTCAAGGATTGTTAATTTTTAATCTGAAGTTATGGGGTATTTATACTCCATAAAACATCCCTTCAGATTCGTGTCCATTGATCCAAGAGGTTTGATGAAAAATTACAATGTTCTAGAGCCATCTCAGATCTGAAAAATTGTAATGTTTCCAGGTGTATTCGAATACAGTATATGTGTATTCGAATACACGTCTGTGTAACGTTCAAAAAATTCAAATTTTACATCTTGTATTCGAATACACATTGGTGTAGTCGAATACAGATTAGTGAATTTAGTCTCTGACTTAGCTTGTATTCGACTACATATGTGTGTAGTCGAATACACATATAGCAATTTAGGCCACTGACTTGAAGTGTAGTCGACTACACATTGTTGTAGTCGAATACAACATTTAAATTTTTGCCTCTGACTTAAGTTGTATTCGAATACAACATGGTGTATTCGAATACACTTATGTACTTAGTCAAAAATATATTTTTAAATACTTTGTTAATGTGGTTTGGACTTTTGAAACTATTTTAAATGCATGTATAAATGTGACTTGTTCTCATGTTCTTGAAGTATTGGTTAGTATCATATACCTTTACATTTTATCATCTATTGTTTTAATTTGAAGCTTATTATGAAGCTTATTGATCTTCTTTTTGATCTTGTTGCATTGTCCATAGATGGTGGTTTTGTCGTCATCAAAAACATGTATTTTACATTCTCCCCCTTTTTGATTATGACAAAATGTTGTTGTGAAGAGAGTATAGTTGAAATCATTGCTCCCCCGTAATATGTGCAAACTCCCCCATTGTTTTTCATCTGAATCATGTAATTCCTCTCAAGCAATTGGCCAATACTCAAGAGATTACACTTGATTCCTGGAATGTACAACATATCTTTGATCAAGGAATGACCACCATCCCTTCTCATGATCAAAACATCACCAACACCGTCGGCCTCTAATGTCGTATCATCCGCGAATTTCACTCTACTTCACGTGGCTTGATTGATCTTCCTGAATCAATTCTTTCTTCCTGTCATATGTGTCGAACAACTTGAGTCCAAGTACCACTCATTTCTCCCTTGGACTCCATCACGAACTGTTACCATTGTGCTTTTCTCCGAATGTGTTTTTGCAGATTTTTCTGCACTACAATAGTTATTGTCCAGCAACTTCCTCTTGTCACAGTTGTTGTCCAACACCTCTTTAATGTCGTAGTTCTCTTCCATGATCATCACAAGAACCGTGTCATCATAATCCACATCTTGCCTAGCTACCTTAGCCTCATCCGCGTGATTCTCCCTTGGTTTCGCTCTACACTCTCTTGCGAAATTCCCAAGCTTTTGACAATTGTAACACTTCCTGGTACTTTTGTCGAACGGATTGTAGTTGCCTTGACCACCACCTTTGGAACTGCCCTCACCTTTCCATGAATTTTGTGACTCTTTTTCATCAAAATTTTAGAAATTTTTCTTTCCTCTATAAGGCCATTTCCCTTTCGATTTCTTATTCTTCTCGTTGCAACAGGCTTGCAAAGCAACTTCCGCTTTGGCTTTATCGTTTCCTCTTTCGTCCATCCTTTGTTCATGAGCTTCCAATGAACTTTGAAGTTCATCTTTCGTCATCGTCTTGAGATCCTTCGATTCCTCAAGCGCCACCACAATATTATCAAATCTCGATGTTAAAGAACGCAATACCTTTGACACAAAATTCTATTCGAAAACGGCTTCACCACACGACTTCATTTGATTCCCCAAACGTGTCACACGCATCACGTAATCGTTAATCGTTTCCTTGTCTTCCATTTGAAGTAACTCAAACTACCGCTTATGAGTTTGTAACCTCACCACCTTCGCCTTCTCCGCACCAGCATAAGCTTTCTCAAGGATACCCCAAGTTGTCTTCGTCGGGTCGCAATCGCCAACCTTTTCGAAATTGTCACTATCGATGCAAGAATGAATCAAGAAAAGGGCCTTGTAGTGTTTCTTCTTATCTTCCTTGAATTTCTCTTGTTGAGCTGTTGTAGCCTCTTCACCAAGAGGAGTAATGCCATCGGTAATCATATCAAGAACATCTTGATATCCAAACAAAACTTTCATTTGTTTGTACCATTTGTCATAATTCTTCAAATCAAGAATCAGAAGGTTGGTAGGGATTTTGTCATTGGAAACGGACATGTTTGCAGCGGAAATTGGGTCTGAATTAGGCTCTTGATTCCAAATGTTGGAACACAATCAAGAATGGAGGGTGAATCAATGGTGAAAATCGATAATTGAAAACTGTGGTTTGGAGAAGATGATGGAGAAAAGAGAGAGATTATTGAAGAGAGTATTTTCAGTTACAACAATATTGGGATCTACAACTTAGATTTACCAACAGAACAGAAAGCAAAACTGAATTACAGAGAAAAAAATAGAAAAAACTGATTTATACAAAACTGTAGAAAACGGAGAACGTTAATCAGTCTTCGTTTTCTGTTTTTTCCTGTTTCTGCAGAACATTCTCCATTTTCTGGTTTTCTGGTTTTTCTGGTTTTCTGTTTTGCAGAACATTCTCCGTTTTCCAGAAACAACTTTTCAAATAAACTCTTTTACGAAACGCTTCCTAAAGCCACTAAACTGCATTTGAATTATATATCACTTCCAATAAACACTCCATTCAATTTGTTAGTACATCACGTACTTATAAATTAATATCCAATGAAAAAATTAAATAAAATCTATTACAATAATTTTTTTAAAAGTTTTTGTTGCACTTAATAGTGAATAAGGACATAGTATTCCACCTAACGGGATTGGCATTCAACTATGTCTTAATTATGGATAAAGAAATTAGTATAACACTTGTAAATAATGAAATGATATTTTTATTATGAAGGATATTTTCTTTAATACAAAACTAGACAAATGATTCATAAAATGATAATTTATTTATTGGTTTAAAGAATAAATATATCAAAATACTTTAATTTATGAATGTGCCATAAAAACCTTTTTTCTTTCTTTATAGTGAAACAAAGGTTTTTTTTTCATTTCTAAAAAATAAAATCTTATGCTCATTTTAATATATATAAGACAATGCTAAAGATATCAATAACCACTAAATAAAAATATATTTGTTTTTAACTGTTGGTTCAACTTACAAATATTGATATTATTAAGTTGAACATCGTGTTTCATATTTGAACTCGGATATATGGATTGAATTTCGCAGTCAGTCCATTTAACTCGTAACTTGCGAACTATGGACTAAACGTTCGTGATCTAGCTAAAATTATATTTGTGTGGGTTGGACCGTTTAGACATAAGTTAAGAGATTTAAATCTACAGATTCACCGATTGGTCCGCAATCTTGATCGATCAATAATTTTTTGGCAGTAATTTATATATTATTCTATCATATTTTGTATTATACTCTTAATAAATTTAATGTTGATTTGGAATACTACGTTCTTTTTAAGTTGTATTTTTGGTATTTTCTTACTTAATACTTACAAGTTATTATAGTTAGTAAAAAAGTGGTTTTTATTTTAATTTTCAGGTGGATGTTTTGATGATAATAAAACAAATATAGAAGAATAATTATCTTCTAACTATATTTTTTAAGTGTGCAAATTGAGTTACAAAATTAAAATTTTTATTAACGATTATCTATTTACTATAATTTATGAGTAAATTAGAGATAATAATCTAAGTGTTTTCAATACAAAGAATACTATCACATGATAAACAAATACTTATGTTTAGTAATAAAATAAGTTATAATATAACAATAAAAAGCATTGCAATAAACATATGATAATTTAAAGTATTGATCAAAGCGTTAAAGACAACAAGTTAATGATTGTCCTTTTAAAAACAAAGGAAAAAAGACTACAATGATTATCTGCCTTTGAATAAAGACCCATGTTGGTCCTCTGATCCAAAGATTAAAACAAGAAAGAAAAATTAAATGGAGCACCTTCAATTTAAATAACTAAATTCAACGTCAACATTGAATCTTATGGACAAAAATCAACAAACTAAACTGAGTCAAAAATGAAGAAAAAAAAAATTATATTATATCCCCGTTTAAGATGAATCATTCATTTCCATGCTTGCTATTTTTATCAAGTTCTTGTTCAGTTGATCCCAGACTGCAAGTTAAAACCACCAAATACATTATAAGATTCTATACATAAAATACACTACATAATTGATTTACATTGACGCAAATTTAACAAAAAGAAAACTGACAGATAAAATGTGAGAAATAGAGGTAAGTGAAAAATATAAGTCACACTCATAGCACAAATAATGATAATCATAAAATCATGAGGTAACATATTAATTAAAATTAACCAAAATATACTACTATAAAAAAAATAAAAATAAAAAAACTAAAATATTCTACTTTTTAACTCCTTTAGAGTCTCATTCATGCCTTGCGATTAATTGAATAAAAACAAAATTAGTGCAATAGGAGGTCACATATCATAGATGCAACCATATATAAATTTTCAAACTTTTTTTTCTTGTTATTTTAACATT
>JBBPBT010000623.1:6544077-6607498 GCA_037974875.1 Cicer bijugum
TTGTGTGAATTTTTTATGTAATCATTTAACGCTTAAATAAATTTCAATCGTGACTATCTAGATTTAATCATCTCATATTAAATTTCCTCTCACTCATACATCTCCTTACATATCCATACTATAATATAACGACAACTCAAGAGTTAACTACCACTAACTATAATTTGATCGTATCTTTTTTTCTATACAAATATGCTCATTTATAATCTACCTCAACTTATTATCTTTTTTTAAAGAAAAAACAACCTCCAAAATTTACTCCAGACGATTATCTTATTATCTTTTAAAAAAAAAAAACAACCTCCAAAAGGAAAAAATTAATAAATAAAAAAAATTGAAATTAAAAGACAAGTACATACCTAGACGATTTAGGTGAATGTTGTTGCGTAATTAGTGGACGTTGTTCACCATGAAACAACCTTCTCGATTCTGCATCAAATTCATCATTCTTCTTTTGGACATCGACACCAAAATTGTCATTCTTCTTTTGGACATCGACACCAAGATTGTGTTCCAAATCTCCTTGTGTTGCCATCAAATTATAATATTCCTCCATGAGTTGAATGTCACCGTAATTGCTAAATACACCACTCGCGTCCCTTTCAACATTCACTCCCTCCTCCAACTCATTTTTTTTTTGAATCAATAGAAGAAGTAATATTGTTAAAATCACTAGGAACAGTGTGACTAGTCATAAAATTATTATTTTGACTGTTGTCGTAAAAATAAGGACCATCACCAATATTGTTAGGTATGGGATCATTTGGAACTTGGCAACTAGTAGAAGGCATCGAACTATAATTATTAGGCATTGGTAGAAGATTTTGTTGTTGTGAAAGGTAATTTTGCTTATAAATATTTACTAAATGTTTTATATAATTTAATTCTAATATGGCATTATGTAACTTACTTTGAAGAATATTAATAACACCAGCACATCCATAGACTGGAAACATAGAACGAATATCGGACTCGTAGATAATTGACGTCATTGCTTCATCTCTTTTATCATCGGCTATGCGTTTTAATATTTTTGAAATGTTGGAAACACCATACAAACGATGAGCATTCCTAAAAGTTTTTGGTTTATTGGATGGAAAATAAGGAGCTAAAAGACAATCTTTAGAACACTTTCTTCTTTGAAATTTGCAAGATGCACAAGCCTTATTTGAGTCTCTTTGGTTATTATCCATCGTTAGGAGTAAAAGTGTTTAATATCAAAAGAAACAAACAATGAGAGTAAAGAGAACAGATCTCCCAATATTATATATATACTATTAACTAGATAAGGTTTTCTCAAAGAAAAAAACCATTAACTAGATAATCTCCTTATAATCTCCCTATAATATCTAACAGCTATATGTTACAACGGATACATTTGTTGAGTCAACGTAAAAAATAAAGAAAGAAAAATCAGATATCTCTTCTGGTTTTCTACAATGTTCAATTATTTCTTATTTTTTATAAGTTTTTTTCTTCTACTTTCTAGTAATTGAGATTGTTTTAAGTGACTATAATTTAGTAGGATATTTTTCTTATTATAAATAAATTTATATTTGTATTTTTTATTATTCAATATTTAAACAATTTAATTCTGATAGAGTGAGAATTTAGTAAATTAAGTAAATAAGATTTAATAGTATAACTACTCATAATTGATAATATAATTACATATAATTGATTTGATTTATTTTATCAACTATTTATATTACTCATTTTATTTTTTTAATTGAGTTTTTCCATTTAAAAAGCTTAATCTATATTTAATACATCAACTTATTATTATTTTTTAAATAAACGAATCTCCCAAGTTTACGCTAGAACCATTCTATAATCCATATATTTATTAGCTAAATTCTCTCCCTAAATTTCTCAACAACAAAAATTTAGGAATAGTTTCCCAAAACACATGTTAGGAGTTATCATCCTCGAAGTTTTTTTTACCACATACAGTTTTATGTTATCTTATTAAGAGGTATTTTTTAAAGTGACCCAAATTTTTTTTTAAAGAAAAAACTACTTTATCTTTTTTAAACCACTACTCTATATTATATTATTTTATTTTAATTTTTCTTTTTATCTTTTAAAGAGATGATAAATTATATCCTAACTAACTCACACAACAATGGAAATGAGAAGTTATAAAATCTAATAATATTGACATTTAACAATTAAATTAGAATTTAAAAATATTATTTTATTTTATATACTTGCATAAAACTAGGAGAGAGTTTAATAGATTTTTTTATCAGAATAGTTTAAGAGAATTTTGAATTGAAGATAGAGGGTTTGTTGTATAAAGACAGTAACTTATTTGATACTTTCCATCGTCTCATATTATATAAATATTGCATTTGTAATATTATTTTATTTCAAATTATTTATCTTTTTCACATTGAAACAATAATTATGTTTTCTTAACTAATATATCATTATTTATTATGTCTCAACTTGTATAACTATTGTATTAACTATTATTAATGAGGATATTTTAGTAAATAAAATTTATTTTATTAATAAAATTAACCTAATTAATCATTTTCTAAATATATCACTATTAGAAATTTGTTTTTTACCTACGGATTATCCTGTGGACGCATTTCCCATTACGCCAAAAATGACATTTAACAGCGCTTGCTAAACACAAGCGCTATTGTAAATATATTTTAAAAATAACGGTGCCTTTTACAACGCTTTTGATGACAAGCGCTGTAAAAGAAGCGCTGTTGTAGGTCATATAACATTTGCGCATAACGTTATAAGGCTTTTACAGCGCTTGTCAAAAAAGCGCTGTAAAATGAAGCGCTTTCGTGTATTATTTTACAGCGTTTTTTTCACAAGCACTGTAAAATACAAGCGCTTTCATTCAATTTAACTATCTATTACAGCGCTTTTTCACAAGCGCTGTAAAATACATGCGCTTGCAATCAATTTAACTACCTAATACAACGCTTTTTTCACAAGCGCTGTAAAATACATGCGCTTTCATTGAATTTAACTTCCTATTACAGCGTTTTTTTTCACAAGCCCTATAAAATACATCTTTCAAATAATTATATACGTTGGAAACCCTCATATCCTCTACATCTTTCAAATAATTATATACGTTGGGAACCCTAATATCCTCTACGTACTGTGCGGCCATCTACGTTGTCTCAGGTATTTTTTAATTTGTTTTTGTCAAAAAATCTTTAGTTTTTTAATAATTGAAAACTAAAAATTGTTATATATATATATTAAATCTATTCTACACATATATACCACATGATCTGTTATGTTTTGAAATTGTCAAAAATTATCAAAAACTCATACCACATGATCTGTTTTGTTTTGAAATTGTTAGTTGATATTGATTTCTTTTTGAAACTTGTTGATATGTTTTGAAAGCTAATTATTTTTGTAACTGCATTTATATAGGTCGTATAATACGGATAGGAAATGGATGTCTGTCAATCGATTGTCAAAAGAGTATGAAATTGGAGTGAAGGAGTTTGTTGAGTTTGCAGTGAAGAATGCAAAAGATCCAAATAGAGTAGTTTGTCCTTGTTTAAAATGTTGTTTTGGAAAACGTGTTAGAGAAGATGAATTAGAAGGACATCTAGTATGTAATGGAATTGATCAAAGCTACACATGTTGGATAAGACATGGTGAGAAAAAAAAAGGAAACATTAATTTTGAGAATAGTTCGACACATACTTCAACTGACTTCGATACAGATACATATGAGCCGAACCGAGTTGATGAGATCGCAAAAGCAGTTGAAGAAGATCTTCGAGATTGTCCTAAAATGTTTGAAAGTTTGTTGAGTGATGCAGAGAAATAATTATATAATGGTTGTACTATATTCACAAGACTGTTGGTGATATTAAAGTTGTACAACTTAAAAGCGAGTAATGGATGGTCTGATAAAAGCTTTACAGAATTATTAACACTCATAAAAGATATGTTGCTAGATGATAATGAACTTCCCAGTCGAACCTACGAGGCTAAACGAATTTTGTGTTCTATTGGCATGAGTTACGAAAGGATTCATCTGTGTCCTAACGATTGCATTTTATTTTGAAATGAATATGAACTACTTAAGGTGTGTCCGAAATGCAATGTCTCTCGATATAAGAAGAAAGAATCTACTCCAGCAAAAGTCGTGTGGTATTTTCCTATAATACCAAGATTTAGGTGCATGTATCGCAGTGAAGAAGATTCAAAACACTTGACATGGCATGCAGATGAAAGAACTAGAGATGGAATGTTTCGACGCCCTGCAGATTCCCCACAATGGGCAAAAATTGATCACGAGTATCCTGAATTCGGGATAGAGTCAAGAAATCTAAGACTTGCACTTTCTACTTATGGAATGAATCCACATGGTCTTCAAAGCATCTCACACAGCACATGGCATGTGATTTTGGTAATATATAACCTACCTCCATGGTTATGTATGAAGCGTAAGTTTATGATGTTGTCTCTGTTAATTTCTGGACCCAAACAACCGGGGAATGATATCGACGTATACTTGACTCCTCTAATCTAAGATTTAAAACGTATGTGGGAGACATGTGTGGAAGTTTATGATGGGTATAAGAAAGAATGTTTCAATTTGAGGGCTATGTTATTCGGCACAATTAATGATTTTCCAGCATATGGCAATTTATCAGGATATAGCATTAAAGGTCAGTGTGCATGTCCTATATGTGAAGAGAGTACAAATTGGATGCGGTTGAAACATTGTAAGAAGAATGTGTTTCTTGGATATCGTAGATTTTTACCTTATAGTCATCAGTATCGTGGATGGAGAAATGCATTTAATGGAAAATCAGAGGAAGGTAAAGCTCCTTTAGCACCGATTGGATATCAAATACTTGAAAAAGTACAAGGTTTGACCAATAAATTTGGCAAATCTTTTGCAGGAGAGCTGGTCAAAACTAGGTGGAAGAAAAAGTCAATTTTCTTTGAATTTCCATATTGGAAGTCATTGTATATAAGACATTTCCTCAATGTGATGCATATTGAAAAAAATGTATTTGATAGTGTTATTGGTACATTACTCAATGTTCTAGGAAAGTCTAAAGATGGCATCAACGCAAGATTGGACTTGGTCGATATGGGAATAAGAAATGAATTGAGTCCCGTAAAGAAAGGAAATCACACATATCTACCTCCAGCCGCTCATACTCTATCTAGAAAGGAAAAAAATTGTTTTATGTAAATTTCTAGACGAAGTTAAAGTTCCAGAAGGATACTCTTCGAACATTAGAAATTTGGTTTGTATGAAAGACCTCAAGTTAAAAGGTTTGAAGACCCATGAATATCATATTCTAATGGAGCATTTGCTACCAATAGGTATACGTTCCATTTTACCTGAAAAAGTTCGACTAGCCTTAACTAGATTATGTTTCTTCTTCAGGGAAATTTGTAGTAAAGTGATCGACCCTCAGAAATTACCGACATTGCAGAGGGAAATTGTTGTTTCTTTGTGTGAGCTTGAAATGTATTTCCCACCATCGTTTTTTGATATAATGGTTCACCTTGCTGTTCATCTGGTTAAGGAGACACAACTTTGTAGGCCAGCTTATATGAGATGGATGTATCTGATAGAACGATATATGAAAATATTAAAAGGGTACGTAAAAAGTAGAAGTCGACCAAAAGGTTGTATTGCTGAACGATACATTGTTGAAGAGGCTGCTGAATTTTGCACTGAATATCTGTCCATTGTTGAATCCATAGGGCTTCTCATGTCTCGTCATTCGGGAAGAATATCAGGAGAAGGGATAATTGGAAGGAGACTACTGACTATATCAAGGACAGAATGGGAGCAGGCACAATTGTATGTTTTGCACAATGATGATGAGGTTCAACCGTATGTTACAATACACATGGATCAGTTATCTCGTTTGAACATGAATAGGAATCAAAATTGGATAACTCGAGAGCACAATCGAAGTTTTATAACATGGTTAAAAAATCACATAAAGTCAAAATTTGATAGAGACTCCGGATCAATTTCACAGAGATTGAGGTGGCTAGCAAATGGTCCGAGCTTACATGTCTTTTCTTACACTGGTTATGTTATTAACGGCTACACATTTTATACCAAAGAACAAGATGATCAGACCACTATGCAAAATAGTGGAGTCGCTCTCGTAGCTGAAGCGATGCACGTCTCAATTGCAAAAGACAAAAACCCAATATATGCAAATCTATCATATTTTGGGGTTATCGAGCGCATATGGGAGTTAGACTACACAATGTTTCGTGTTCCCATATTTGGTTGCAAGTGGGTCGATAATAATAATGGTGTTCGGATTGATGAGTCAGGATTCTTGCTTGTCAATTTTAATAGGATAGGATACAAAGACGAGCCTTTTATTTTAGCGTCGCAAGCTCAACAAGTGTTTTGTGTCACTGATCCTTCTGGTGATAAATGGTCTGTTGTCCTATCGACCAATAAAATAAGTGATGATAACAATATTGATGAAGATGTTGGTAATGATCTTTTATTTGCAACATCACAACAACCACATGAAATTGATTCAACTGATGATGGTTTATATCTTAGAGATGATCATGATGAGGGAATTTGGATTTATCCATCGTTTCGTATTGTAAATGGACAAACAAATGTGAATTGTAACACCCCGTTTTTCAAAGCGATGGTGTATTTTTTTTCAAAAGAAATTAAAATAAAACAGAGAAATAAATAAGGTAACACATTTGGATAAATAATTAAGTCATTATAATATGTTCCCTCTGTGTCAACCTAGCCTGATCGTTCTACAAAACAACTAAACACCCTGAGTGATCTCCACGCGCCCCGTGTGATCCTCCTAACGTAGCTCCAATCAAGCATTCCCATCTACATTCCCATCCGTAGGGTACGAACCGGTAGGATCATCCTGACTATCATCTAAGGGCAAATCCCAGATTTCCACAATAGTTGTAAAGGGTCACCAACCGAAATTAACAGTTAACACATAACATTTAAGTTTTTAAATGCACAAAATATCCTCTCAACTAAGCATGTACCTTAAAAGGATTTTCCATATGCTAAAAGTTCATATATATAATGCTTGCCAAATGTAAATGAAATCAAATAAAGTTCTCAAACCATCAAGTAATACATAACTGACCAAAACATTGATAAATCAATTGAGCAATCAATTATCTAACTCAAAATCAGAATTTATATTGGGCCAATCGATTGGCCAAATCGATTTCCTGGAAGTTTTTAGTGAAAACTAAACTCTGGGCTTGAATCAATCGATTGGGGAAATCGATTGAATGAAAAACTGAACCCCTGTATGCATATAACTACCGAGTCCACCAAGTTGCTTGTTTGATTAGCTATATGCACATAACTACCTGGAAAAATTGGAAAAATTGGGAGTCTGAATTTATAGGATATTATATTTCTACATCTATTTTTACTCTTTCTTGTGCTTATAGTGTATGCCTAATTTAATGTTTTACATTCATCATATGTTGTGTTGCAAACTCCATATGCTCAATTATAATTAGTACTACCTCTTCTAGTGCTCACAAAATTTTATATTGTTAATGTAATATTCTATTCATTTATATTAATTAGAGAACATGGTTAATTACTTTTAAGTTTCATGATGTTACTCTCTGTGTTTTTTCTTGTTACTTGTTTGTGGTCTCATAGAATAAATATGGTTCTTTTTCTTGTTACTTGTATTGAAGGTGGATGAACATTCACCAATAAATATAGCTAATAATATAATATAGTACTAGTAGCTAAATGTATGGGGGATGGATGGATCCATTTGAATTTACACAATGTCACATTTTGAGTAATTATATATGTTGTTCCTTTTGTGTGATTATACAGGATAATATGTCTTTGTTTGTTCAAATAAATATCTATATTATTAGTATTTTAAGTCTCTATTGTCTCATATTAAATGTTTTATTTGAAATATTTGATTGTCTCATATTGTTCACTATTTTATATTACTGATGAAGAATTAAATATTTTTTATTAATAAATTTTCTTATTTATTGTATCTAAAACATTTAACTATTCATTGTAAAAAATACACCTAATTGCTCTACTAACTAATTTATGATTAAGAACAATTTTGTTTCACATTCCTTAAAACTTAATTGGTCACAGTTACTGCAAATTAGTGCCCTGCAGATTGTTGTAGTCAAATAGTATCATCAATTATATTAAATGGATTTGTGCCTACAATAAGTACTATCCCATTTAATTTTGTTTCATGCAAAAGTTCCTTTTGAAACTAACATGTATTTAGATAACAAATTATGGGCTAAAATGGATTTGTGCCTATAATATAATTTACTATTCCGTCTAATTCTCTTCTAAAAAAACTTTTTATCAAAGACTGCATGTGTACAGGAAATGGAAGTTCCTGCACACAGGACATGGATGTACAATAGACTTCTCCCCTATCAAAAAGCATATACATTTGAGTTTTTAAAAGGTGTCGAAGAATTTTTTCAATTTGCTTGTCTGCAAGACAAATATTTGAATGAAGGTGTAATAAGATGTCCAAGTAAGTTGTGTAAAAATAAAAATCATTTGACCCCAGATGTAGTTAACGTTCACATTCATCAAAAGGGTTTTACACCCAACTATTGGGAATGGACATCCCACGAAGAGGAAGTCTGCCATGTTCATGATGACGACGACGATGATAAAACATACATGGATGCACCTAATAGTAGTAGTAGTAGTCAACAATAGTGTTATGATCATGATGATAGACACCAAGACATGGTGTATAATGTTGCTGGCCTTAATCCTGAGCAACATTGTCCTCAAAATCAAGAGGAACCTCCAAATATGGAAGTTGGCCAGTTTTATAAAATGTTGAATTCTGCTCAACAACCACTATGGCATGGATGTAAAAATACAACAGAGTTTTCTGCCTCTATTACAATGTTGGGTTTAAAATCTAAATACAACATGTCACAGGCTTGTTTCGATGACATGATGAAGTTTATGAAAGAGTCAAGTTACCCTGAGAATATAATTCCATCAAACTTTAGGGAAACAAAGAAACTTGTGGCCGGACTCGGGTTATCCAAGATCAAGATAGATTGTTGCATTAATGGGTGTATGCTTTATTATAAAGATGACAAAAATTTGAAGGAATGCAAATTTTGTAATGAGCCTCGATATAAAGCAAATAATGTACATAGGAGAAACTTTAAGGACGTTCCTCGCAAGAGATTGCATTACTTGCCTCTCACCCCTCGCTTGCAAAGATTGTATTCTTCTCCGTGATCTGCTGAGCACATGAAGTGGCACTTTGAAAATCGTAGGGAAGAAGGTGTTGTGTCATCCTTTAGACGGAGAAGCATGGAAACACTTTGATCAAGTATATCCTGGATTTGCCTCAGAACCCCGAAATGTTATACTTGGTCTGTGTGCTGATGGCTTCACCCCTTTTAGCCAATCAGCCACACCATATTCTTGTTGGCCAGTAATTGTCACACCATATAACCTACCTCCCGAGCTATGTATGATGACGCCTTATATGTTCTTGTCCTTGATCATTCTAGGTCTACACAGTCCAAAAGGTAAAACTGATGTGTATTTGTAGCCGCTTATAGATGAGTTGCAACAATTGTGGAATGATGGTGTGCTAACATATGATGCTTCAAAGAGGCAAAATTTTCAATTGAGAGTTGCATTAATGTGGACAATAAATGATTTTCCAGCCTATGGTATGTTATATGGATGGAGTACTGCTGGAAGATTAGCATGTCCGACATGCAAGGAAAATTCAAAAGCTTTTACATTGAAACACAGAAGGAAAACGTCTTGGTTTGATTGCCACCGTCAATTTTTCCCTCATAATCATGCATTTAGAAGAAACAAGGTTGCCTTTAACAAAAATAGAATTCATAAAAATGAGAATCCTCCTATGTTAAGTGGTGAACAGGTGTGGGAAAAGGTTTATGGCAATGCATTGTTCTTGGCTATGGAATTATGCATAATTGGACCAAAAGAAGCATATTTTGGGATTTGCCATATTGGAGACACAATCTATTGAGGCATAATCTTGATGTTATGCATATAGAGAAGAACGTGTTTGAAAATGTGTTTCATACAGTTATGGACAACAAAGAGAAAACTAAGGACAATGAGAAGGCACAATTGGACTTAGCAGAGTATTGTCATAGAAAGGAGTTGTTGTTGAAAAAAATCCTAATGGGAACTATACCAAACCTAAAGCTAAGTTTTGTTTGACAAATGAACAGAAAAATGATGTGTGCGAAAGGATGAAGGGGTTAAAGATGCATGATGGTTATGCTTCCAATTTAGGTAGATGTGTGGATACAAAATATAAAAGACTCTTTGGGATGAAAAGCCACGATTGTCATATATTCATGGAATGTCTACTTCCAATAGCTTTTTGTGCTCTTCCTAAACCAATATGGAAACCCTTAACTGAACTCAGTCAATTTTAGAGACTTGTGTTCAACAACGTTGCGAGAAGGTCACTTATTACAAATGGAACAAAACATTCCTATAATAATATGTAAGTTGGAGCATATCTTTCCACCTACATTTTTTGACTCTATGGACCACTTATCGGTTCATTTTCCTTTTAAAGCTATGCTAGGTGGGCCAGTTCAATATCGTTGGATGTATCCATTTGAAAGATTTATAAATAAAATTAAAAAAACCGTAAAAAAAACAAAAACAAATGTGGAAGGATGTATCTGTGAAGCAAATTTGGTGCAAGAGACAACCTATTTCAGTTTCCATTACTTTGTGCCTCTTGCCCAATATGCAAGTACAGTTGGCCTAAATAAGAGGACTCATCAAGACCATGTGGTACAAACTTTGTCTATCTTTGAAAATTTACATGGCGAAACAAGTGAAAAATGCAGTGATAGGTGGCTTAATGATAAAGAATTGGCAGCTGCCCAATTGCATGTTCTCTTAAATTGCATCGAGGTTAAGCAATTCATTGAGTAAGTATTAATATATTACATATATCCATTATTCGACGAACAACATCTAATTTTTTTAAAATATCTTGTATAGGATGTATGTACAAAGTTTGAAAAGTATGTATGGAGATCTCAATGACAATGTCATTGATACACAAATAGAAGTTGACTTTCTGCGATGGTTTCAAGAATATGTAAGCACTTATTTAGACTATTCAATCTTAGTTGGGTTAAAACAAAGATGTACAAAATTGCTTTAACCTAAGTTATATGAATTGCTCTATGTGACTAGGTGACAAAGAATCACAAAGTTAGGATGCAAAATTTCGGCTTGTATGACTTGGCAAGAGGACCCTTGAGACTAGCAAAGTCATGGCCTATTTATAATGTGAATGGATACCAATTCAACACAACTTCTTGGGGTGAAGGCAAAATAACATATAATAGTGGAGTATGTGTTAATGGAATTGGTCAAGGTGAAACCTCAAATGATTATTATGGTGTTGTTGCAGAGATTCTAGAATTTGAATGGCGAAGTCAAGCAACACGAAAGCTAATTTTATTAGACTGTGATTGGTTCGACCCTTCAAGTCGTGAGATGAGGATACATAATCAGTACAAGATTGTAGAAGTACGAAAAGGGAGAAAATACGGTAAATTTGATCCTTTCATTTTTCCAAAGCTGCAAGTCAAGTTTACTATTCACCTTATCCTGGACGCCAAAGAGTTGATTGGTTGGTAGTTATGAAGACAAAGCTGAGAGGGATTGTTGATGATAGACATACTTTAGAAGTTGTTTTTCAAGTGCAAGAGTCAGAAGTCAATGCAACAATTGAAGATGACTCAATTGATAACTTACAAGATGATTCAGTTTATGGTGAAGAAGTTAATTTGCATATGATGCAAGATGATGAGGATGAAGAAGATGATTCTAGTGACGATGGTGAATATGAAGATCAAGAGGAAGATGGTTCTATTGAATAGTATTTGTTAGCTCTTTATTGAAAATGTGTTTGATTTAACATATGTAGTATTGAAAAAGGATTTGGTAGATTTAATAAAAAAAAAAGGAATTGGTAAATCTTTACTTCATATGCTTATTTTTTTTATTAGAAGTATAAATAGTGTAACATAATGCTTATTTTTTACTCATTGCAACCTAATGTTTGTCTCTTGTTCATATATCTCAATAATTAAAGCAAATACATGACCGGAGTTGAGCCCATATTGTAGTGTTTGCATTCTATACAACATGGGTCAATATTCTAAATTATTCAACTAACATCTATTTTTTTTTACCTATATATCTCGTATAGAATGCATGATCTACTTTTTCTTCTTTTGCAGTCAATTATGAAGCGAACTAAAAAGTCAACAAAGAAGAGAGTTGTAAAGAAGTGTGGCATATGTTGAAGGCCTGGACATAAGAACTCATATGAATGGAATATATACTAACATGCGAGTATATCCACAACATCAGTAAGCTGAAATTCTAATTACACTTACCTAGAATTAATATAATTTTTTATATTCTTCGTGATTTTGTCTATTTAGCCTTGTTGACTAAAATGAGTGTTGTTGTCTTAGAAGTTTTTAATTTTTATTTCTTGTTGGTGTTGCCAACTAGCCCCCTTTTCCTCACAAAACAAAGTGGGTCAAGCATAATTTTAAAATGGTATTTTTTTAAAATTATCAAATAGTCAAATATATTTAGTTATATCAAGGTAGAAAATTTATGTAAATACTTATTTCTTAAGTGCAAGTTAAATTATATTAGTAAAAAAGGTAAAATTTTAATATTGTAGTTAAAAATAACTAATTTTTCTGTCACATATAACTTTTCAAATTAAGAACGACTATCTTCAAGCCATCATAAATGAATTTAAAAAAGTATTTAATTTATAATAGTATTTTTACCTTTTCAATTAATCACAACCGTTAAATTATTAAATATGTTTGATTTTATCATAATTATCTCTAAAGTTATACTTATAAATATATGTGATGTGTTATACTATTAAACTTTTTTCACTCATAACTATTAAATTCTTTAAAAAATTAACATGGAATATGACTGTCTAGTAATTAATAATATTTCAATTGTGATGAAATGTATCAATTGTGAACTACTCTTATTGCTTCTTATGATGTTGATTTTGTAGGAACAAACTCTCTCCTTTGAAACTGAGGTACTGCTATTTTCTAGGTTATGTACTTTACTTATATTATTCATTCATTACAATTCAAATTTTGTCCTTCATACCAATCGAAACTTCTAAACATTTTACTACTAATTATCTTTTTGTCAGCACGATTTTGTTCAAACCTGCGAAAGAGTGAAATCGGTTGATCTACATCCAACTGAGCCATGATAATTATTCAATACATATTTCTTGCACAATGAAAGTCCATAACATACAAAAATAAATAAAACATGAATCATTTAACAAGTTCTCTTTCGAAAATTCTAAGTTTAACATATAAATATTACTATTATTACAAGCACTTACATATAGTACTTTTCTCAAAAAGGGTTCTACTGGGATTGTACTCAGGAACTATTTCTATTTGGAACTATCAAACAAAGGTAACAATTCTAAATTATAATAATTAATTCTTTATATAAATTTATGCATCTAAATTAGTCTATCTTTTTTTCATATTGTTGTAGAATTTATAGAACTTTGGAGTTTATTTTTTGACATTTATTTTGGTACATACAGATTGAAGAGAAGTGTTTAAAAATTAGTGAACTTCCAGGTAAATGTCACAATATAACAATTGTGTTACCAAACTTATTAATGTTTGTGTTGTTTCTCACTTTTTTCTATTTGGCTTGCAGTTAGATCAGCAAAGTTTATTACTCGAGAAAATTGGATTATTGTAGGGACTGATGACAAATACATGTGTGTATACAATTATGAAAAAATGGAAAAGATAACAGAATTTGAGGGACATAAAGATTATATTAGGAGTTTGATTGTTCATCCTTTTTTGCCATATGTGGTGTCAGCTTCTGATAACCAAGTCTTGAAATTATGGAATTGGAAGGAAGGTTGGTCTTGTAATGAGACTTTGAAGGACCCTGCTTCAAGAAAATGTTTATGGAATGTTATCAAGCTTGCAAAACAGGATCGTGCAATCATTCTAACAAGTATTCTCTCTCTCTTTCATGGATTTTGTCGCACTATATTCTACTTGTTGTTTATGTTTTAGATATATTAGCTAGCCTATGTTATATTTGATTCCATAACATGATAAAATTTGATTTTATGCTTTCAGCACATTCTATGGAAGAGGTGGAGGCCTTATGCGATCGATTAGGAGTATTTGTAAATGGTAACTTGCAGTGCATCGGAAATCCAAAGGAGGTACATGCTCAAGTGATATGCTTTAATCAAAGTGTATTTCAAAATGAAACTGTTAAATGGGTTTGTCCATAAAGTGTTATTTTACTGATCCAGATTCCCCAAATTGCATGCATTTATGCAGTCAGCAGCTTAGCATCATCAGATCTTGATTGAACATTTTGAGTTCACTAAAATGGTTTTAAAAGTATTTGAAATGCTCACTCAGATTTGAGCCAATCGGTAAAGATCGAACTATGTTGTACTGACTGCGTGAATGAAAGAATCCTTAACTGCATGGTATCAGTAAGGTCATTTATCAGCATTTATATGGTTAATGTATGCAGGTTTTAATGCAACTTTAAAACTCCAAGCTGCATACACTTGTACCTTTTTTTCAATTTAGTGACAAGTATAAAGTGCCAATTTAAACCATGTATATTTTGACTTATTATAGTTACTTCTGTTGTTTTGTCCTAGCTAAAAGTCAAATAGGGAGGAACTTATGTGTTGACAATGACTACATCTTCGGATCGCGAGAAGAATATAGAGAACATGGTACGACAGCTCTCTCCAAATGCCAATAAGATATACCGTCTTTCTGGACTCAAAAAAAGAGATGTTCGAGACCAACAAAAGTTTAACCTGATGCAACATTTAGGATTTGTTGGATCTTCTTCTCATCCAATTTCATCACCACAACTCAACTATAAAATTGATTAAGATAGTGGGGATGAGAACATTGGCAGTGATCATATTGAGTAGTATTTGTTTTTATTTTGTTAAATTGATTGTATCATGTACTTGGTTATACTTAGTTTTTCTTTTTTGATCATGTTTTAATTAATACTTACTTCTGATTTGTGAACATGATAAAAATTTTGGATCATGCTTTGATAAATATTAAATTTTGATTTGAAAACATCATATAAATTTTGTTTTGGATTATTGCAATAGTATTTCAATTAAAGACTAATATTAAATATTTTAAAAATATATTTATAATAATATTTTCATATATTTTTATTTAAAATTTTTATATAAATAAAAAATCAAACAAATTCGTTTAACGTGGAAATTTAAGATTCTTTTTTGAAAATAATTTTGATACGAAATTACTTGCGGATTTTTATGTGAAATGAATTTCGTGTGGATATACCTGCAAATTTTCATAAGAAATATATGTGTAGGAATTGTACTGCAGATATTTCTGTATGAAAAGTCGTAAGAAAATGCCTAAAGTTTTCTTAAACATTGTTGGGGATTTTATTTAAGTTTTCTGCGGATTTAGCCGCGGTAATTTACCTGCGGATAGTGAAATCCTCAGTAACAATTATCCACGAAGGTTTTACGTAGGGATAAGGTTCCACCGGAGAAATCCACATGTAACATGCTTTCCTGCGGAATATTTGCTTAAATCCGCAGGAAAAACACAAATTTCTAGTAGTTACCCAACTCAAATAAAATACTTATAATGACATTCAAGATGTATTGTTTTAAAAGGAGCCGACCCTTTTGTGCATAACATTATTTCTTAATATTTTTCTTACAATTTTATTTTAATGTGAATATATTTATGTATACCATAAATTCTACTCAATTATTAATAAATATATTAAAAAATAGTCATCAAATATTTGAGTTTAATACAAAGAAAATGATAATATCAGCCACTATAACTAGATTCTAACTACCACTCTTATGTTAAGGTTTGTTTCTTATGTTTCTTTTAGGTCATAAAGGATTGACCCACATATATATTATAAATTATGATGCATGTTGTCGTTTAGATTGTTGACTAAAAAGTAGATCAAACACTAATTTTGAGAGAAAAACTACAATTATAGGATAGTATTTAGTTATCTAGAACATAATAATTGTTGTTGTGGAGAAGAGCTTAGATGTATTTTTCATTGTAATGTAAAGGATAACGTTGGAAAATACTAACCAATTACAAATATTTTATTATCTAAAAGAAAAAGTTATAAATCTGCTAATGTTATTAGTGGTTGGATTTTATTTTTCATTTATTTCCCAATTTTATTGCATTATATTTTATAGATTATAGTTATTTTTAGATACAGCGGGATCTTATCTCTTGACATATATAAACATTGGTTACCGAGCTTTTATAGTATTAGTTAATTAGAATCATTCGATATTTTTTATTTTTACTATAATTATTTTTAAAATTATGTTCATGAACGATGATGATGTATTGAATTTTGGAGGTTAATCTAATGACTAATCACCAAATTTTAGAGTAAATCAACAAATCACTAATTTACCTCCTTGAATTTTAGAAATAAACAAATAATACCATAAAATTGAAAGAAGAGATCGGAAAATATAGTCCATCTATTAATTTATTTTGTTAATGAGATTGACGTAGACTAGTTAAGTGGCGAGGTATGGCAAAGGGGCGGGGCGGGGGCGAATTTCGCCTCCTTCACACCCGCACCCGACTAATCGGGAAAAACCCGCACCCTTCCCCGTTTTATAACAGGTGTAAAATTTAAGCACTCATCCCCGCCTGCAACGGGTCTCGGATTTCTCTGCCCGCACCCGCACCCACTCAAATATATTAAATTATAAATTTAAAAATCATATTTATTATAATAAAATAATTATTATTAAATAATAATAAAATAAAAATATTTTATATAGAGATAAAATTATAATTTTTAATATTTTAAAAAAAATATTAAATATATTAAATAAGTATTTGTATACAAAATTAAAAAATTACAACAATATTACTTGTGGGGCGGGTTCGGGTGCGGGGGCGGGATGGATATCACCACCCCCAAACCCACCCCCGCCCCCGAATTTTAATGTCGGGGAAAATCCGCACTCGCACCCGCACCCAATTAAAGCGGGTTTTCCCCGCCCAAATCAAGCGGGTTTGGGTGGGTACTCAAGGGTGCAGATTTTATTGTCATCCCTTAGCGAACCCAGCTATTAGCCAGTTCATTGCCACAAAAAAGATAAGCTAATTTGTCCGATTTTGGAAATATGATGGGCTAATTGGCTCTATTTTAAAAATGAAATTGAAACTCGTTTAAAAAAAAAAAACTTTGTCATCATTGCAATGAAAAGAGGTTGGAAAAACTCATATCATATTGAATATAGCCGTTAGACACATTAGTTGATTGTCAGTCTTGATTAAAGTATATTAAGCACATGTTCTATTTTGTCCAAAATGTTATTTGATAAATCCAAAACAATCTTGTTTTTAAGTCTGAATGAAAACGCGAATGAGTGTGAGAATGATTTAAAAAATTAATTTCTAGGTTCATATTTTGAGGACTTTAATCTTGAACATGTGACATTTAAAAAATTCATATTTAGTTCATGAAAAACTCTATATTTGTTCGGATGAACATTTAATAATGTTCGAAATATACTTGCAAAAAGTCATTCAAAATTTTAAAAGTTGAAGTATGTTTCGTTTCAACAAGAACTAAAATAACTTATAGAATAATTATGTAGGGACTAAAACATGTGATTTTTTTTTTACAGACACCAAAAACAAATTTTTAAAATTTTATAGGCACTAAAAACTTATTTTACCCTAATAAAACTTTATGCGTGAGTAAGTGACGTGTTGAGTTTAAAGTAGGGGAATATCTTCAAGCTCACTCAATTAGGCATGGCAATGAGGTGGAGTGGGGATGGGTTATGCCTTCCCTACTTTGCACTCGACTAGTCGAGGAAAATCTGCCCCCGTTTTTTATCGAGTGTAAAATTTAGATCTCCATCCCCATCTGCGACTAGGGGTGGGAATAGGCCAAATCAGGCTAGACTTTAAAAGATTTGAGTCTGATCTACGATTAATTGTTTAGGCCTAAGTCTAGCCTATGGTCTATCATAGGGTTTTTTTCGGTTTGGCATGACATTTTTAAAAGTTTGGTCTGACTTGAAATCCTATTTAAAAGTCTTAGTCGCATTAAAATATTTAAATGTTATATTTTACATTCTTTTTAAATAAACTAAACTATAAATTTATATAAAAGGGAAACTAATAAAATTATAATCAAATCTTATAAAATAATAACTAACAAATTTGCACTGCAACAATCTTCTAAGAAAACAAAAGAGCAAAATAAATCGATAGTTAGTCTCTATAGACATATCAAACTATATGTTTTATCCATAACAATTTACACGATGTTCTCCACATACCAATATCAATGTACATATCTATGTATATTAAACAAAAAAATGATTTTTCTAACAAAATATTTTTTTAATAATCTAAAACAAACAAACACCCTTTAAATCCTAAAAAATAATTTTTGGTTTCAAAGAATAGATTTTTTTCTTGAAACAAATGCACCAATTATTACCTCTCAAACAATTATAGAACGACTACTGAGTGATTGTCTAATTGAATCATTATCGAATATGGAACCACTACCGAATATAGAATCGTTACCGGATATTGAACGACTACCGAATACGGAACAACTACTAGTGATTGCGTAATTGATAGACTTTAAAATAGAAAATAATATTATCAATAAATAATAATAATAATAATAATAATAATAAAATATATATAGGCCGACTTGTCAGGCCTAATACGTTTTTTTTATAAGCATGAGTCTGACTTATTTAAATAAATAGGCTTTAAAAATAATTTGAGTCTAGTCTTTTTATTAAATAGGTCAAGCCAGGTTAGATCATATGTCCCTAACGGACGGTCTAACTTATTCACATCCCTACCTACGACGAGGTTTAGATTTTACCGGCATCCGCATCCATTCATATATATAAAATAATAAATTTAAAAGTCATATTAATTGTAATTAATATAATAAAATTATTATTATTATCATACAAAAATAAAATTAAAAAATATTGCAATATTATTTTCTATAAAGAGAAAATTATAATTTTTAATATTTAAAAAATATTTTATAAATTAAATATGTGCATGTATATAAAATTTAAAAATAACTATAATATTACTACTAAGGCGAATGCGGGTGCGGGGTGGCTGTCAACACCCCCAAACCCATACTCGCTCTGAGTTTTAATTTCGAAAAAAAACTCACATCTACATTTAATCAAAATAGATTTTTTCCGTCCAAATTAAAACGCATTTGGATGGGTACCCGCAAATGCAGATTTTATTGTCATTCATATACTTAATAGTGTTACTTTCTTGTTGGTATATAATTTTATGATCCATAGTTTTTCAAGGTTAAACATGTCTTTTTATAATTAAAAAATAAAATTTTCACTTTATATTCCCTTTTTTCTTTTTTCATATTTTATTATTTTCGATTATCTTCATTTCTTTTGTCTCTCTTGCTTTTGCATATTTTATTATCTTCTTTTCCTTTTTCAATTATTTTATTTCATATTTTAATATTTTATTTTCTTTCTCTATTTCTCTTTCATTTTTAATTTTATATTTAAAATTAAAATTATCGAATATTTTCTTGTTCCAATTATCTAACTTGTACGAGATGAGAATTTAGAGACCTCTCATAACCTAACAATCTTAACCATTAGCAATCCATTCCTATGAGCATAAGTTATGCTTGAAATGATACCAATGTTGACAGCCACTAAATTTTGATATTTTTTTTTAAATGGATTGTTAGTTGAATATGAAAACAGAGTTAAACGATATTTTGAAGAAAAAAATATAGATTGTGTAATTCAGACTGTTCGTTTAAAACATTTATAGAGGAATGCTTGGTTTAATTAGGTTTTAGATTTTGTTGGTATATTGCACCCATGTAAAGATATTTTGTAGGTTATGCAGATGATCTTAATTGTTAATTGTTGTTAGGTTAAGCAGTCGCAATAAAAATATGTTTCAAGATAAACATTTGTTGACACTAGTTAATAATTACTATTTTTTTAAATGAACAATATTTGATTTTCTGTTTGAATATTTTGTTTTAATAGGTGAGAAACTAATTGTATGAAATACTAAGATCCATAGGATTATGTTGTGATTTAAAAAGAGAAAATTTTGTTCCCAACGAGTATCACATTGGAATGAGTTTATTAAAAAGGATTTGCAAATATATTAATTATTATTCAAATATTAAAGCACTAATAATTTTTATATTTTTTTTAAATAAAAATTAATATAAATATTGAATTTTAGAATTATCCTCAAATTTAGGATAGTGACCAATGATTTTTGATATAAGAAGATTATAATATTATTTTTTGAACTAAATATACAAATATATCTTAAATTGTTTAACAAAGAAAAAAAAATGATTTGAAGAAGGGGTAGAATGATTTTGACCGAAAGATTTGTGTGTCTGAGATTGCGAGGAGTGAGTGAGTGAGTGAGTGTTGTCTTCTTCTTCATTCAGCTCCGCATGGAGCTTTCTTCTTCATCTTCTTCTCTTTTTGCTCATTCCATTATTCCCTCATGGAATTCCTCTTTCAAACTACCCATTGCAGCTAACTCCACAAACAAACCTTCTCTTTTCTTCTCTCCATTTTCCAAACACCTTCCTTCAATTTCTCTCTCCCATCATCATCATCATCATCATTCAACTTTCTCAACTCATGTTTCAACACCAAAGAGACCCATTTCCATCAGGGTATGATGTGTTTGTTTTTTTCCATTAAAGTCTCAATTTTTATTTGTTTTATTGTGTTTTCCCCCAATCTTCTCTTTTTTTCATTTGTTTCCATATTTATTATCTAATAACACTCATTTAATATATCCAAAGTTTGGTTATTGCTTAATTTATGAGTCTGTCAATGTCTTATACTCCATTCCTCTGAATTTTAATTACTTTTATCTTTAATGCAATTTTGTCATCTTATGCAAAATTATAATTTCTTATTTCTATATATCATTCTTTTATAGTTTATATTAACTTACTGGTAACTTAATTATTAAAAAAATTGCCGTATCTCGTACCCTTATCTGTAGCAGGTATCGGCACCGGACCTGTGTGCAACATAGACTAGTTTAGCATTGAAGTTTAAACTCTGGCTGTATATATATGTAGGATTTATCAGAACTAAGTTATCATAATAGTGGTTATGATTTTAAATTGCGGCCTGCAAAAGCAATGGTCACAATATCAAAGATCACAAGTATTGCTAGCACAATTTAAAACCTTGGCAGTGGCGGTTAGAGTGGTGCAGTCACGACACAAAGGTAATGTTGACTGTGAGATGCTGTTAGTTGGATGAGACGATAGGATCAGTATAGCATAGGCATAGGCATGGAAAATGTGACGAGTATTGACATTGATAGTGGGAAAAAAGGTTAAATTTGAGAGATCAATGTTAGTATAACGCGTCAATGATGAAGGATCTGATTATATGTTAAGCAGATATATTTTCAGTGGTTCTTTTGTGATAATTTTAAAATAATCCCATGCTATCCACTTGATATTTGAGCTTTGAAAATTTCAGATTCAGCTGCAATTGCCATCACCAACTATTACATATTTCCATTAGTTGCTTCAATTTTGTTATCACCGCATGTATTTTGCTTAAGAAATACTTTTTACCCTACTTTTGGTTTTGGTTTGGTATTTGACAGTTTGAATTGAAATGCTGACAGGCCTGCAGTGAAGTTGGAGCTGCTGGATCAGATCGTCCATTTGTGGACAAAGTTTTAGATTTGAAAGATGCATGCTGGAGATTTTTAAGGCCACATACTATACGTGGTACATCACTAGGTTCTGTGTGAGTATCTCTACAACTTCCATTAATGTGTTTCTTGCAGCTTCATGCTAGTTCTTACACACTTGAACTAACTTTCATTTTTTTACGCCTTGAATTTACAGTGCTTTGGTGTCGAGAGCATTGATTGAGAACTCAAATATGATAAAGTGGTCTCTTTTGCTAAAAGCATTCTCTGGTCTTTTTGCCCTGATTTGTGGGAATGGTTATATAGTTGGCATCAATCAAATATATGACATTAACATTGACAAGTATGATATTATTGTCTTCTTCTTCTCATTCATTTGTCCCCTTTTGCACATTTCTTGCTAAGTTTCAATATTTTGCTTCTAAGTCATGTTTAACTGCACGATGATTTATTTTAGGTTTATTTTTCTCTGTATCTGAAATTATTCCTCACTTTTAGTTCAATTTTTTACCTAAATACATTCAGATAGCACTATTAGTAGTAAGGGCCTGTTTACTACAGGTGTTTCGTGTTTTCTTTCTACCGGTAAAATAAACATTAGAAAAGACATTATGAAAGTTTTTGGAAATGTATTTTAAAAATAGATTAGTATATTTCTAAAAATTCAGAAATACATCAAAACATTGTTTTTAGTATTTCCAGAAATACTAAATCTCTAGTTAGCTTCTATCTTCTTCTCTGTCACAATTAAAACGAAAAAATCCATAATAAAATGTCATTCCAATCACAATGACATACAAAGTAAAAATTGAAAATGTTTTTAGAAAATTAACAAACCCTAAGTTATTCTTATATTTCATTTTTCAGGGTAAACAAACCTTATTTACCTATAGCCGCAGGAGATCTTTCTGTCCAATCTGCGTGGTTATTGGTTATATTCTTTGCAGCAGCTGGCTTATTGATTGTGGGATTGAACTTTGGACCCTTTATTTTTTCTCTTTACTCCTTTGGCCTTTTTCTTGGTACTATATATTCCGTTCCTCCACTTAGGATGAAACGCTTTCCTGTTGCAGCGTTTATGATTATCGCTACGGTACGATATAACCTCCTTTTCTCCCAATCTTTGCAGTACTAATAACGCATTTTTCAATTATATTTCTAGGTAAATAGCCACCACAGAAATCAATTTGATATTTTTTTTCTATGAATCTAGTTGGATATTTAATTTAAAGTATGTGTTCATTTGGCTGAACAAGATTGACCGAAGAGGCTTATGCAGGTACGCGGTTTTCTACTTAACTTTGGTGTGTACTATGCCACTAGAGCTGCTCTTGGACTTGCTTTCGAGTGGAGGTGGGTTAGAGCTAATCATTGTTGCTTTGTATTTGTAATTGGTAAAGTTGAATAATTGAGATCATGTATGCCTACTGTTCAAATAAAGGCTCACCAAAGCTATGTAGCACTGACACTTCAAATTGAAGGTGTGTATGTCCAACACATGTCAGTTACAGACACCAATACGACACCGACACATGTGATTACATTTAATTATTTTATTTTCTCAAATTATTACTGGTGTCGAGGTGACAATGTCAGCGTCGTGTTCAATGTTTGTGTCTGTGTCATTACTTCATAGCACCAAGCTTATACTTACTGTGAATTATGATGTTCCTATCAAGAACATAACAAAATCAAAATAATAGAATATCTCTATGACATTGACAGTGTTAGAAGGGTAAACTCCACCTTTGAATGGTTGAGTTAGTCAATTCTATCTTTCAATTGAAATTGTGCCTTCCTAATATAATGAATAAAACTTGTGATGATGTTAGATTTTTGTCCATTGTTGCCAACGTATACATTTGTTTTTGTATCTCTCTACTTGCAGTTCCCCTGTGGTTTTTATCACAACTTTCGTAACATTTTTCGCATTGGTAATTGCTATAACAAAAGATCTTCCAGATGTTGAAGGAGATCGCAGGTACTTTTTACGATCATGTTGCATTGAGGGTTGAAAGTTCATTGATCTTATTTACCTATACTGCTGATACAACATTCGACTTAATTTTGCTATACATGTGTATGCACGCGTATGCGCTTGCATGTAACAATTAACTATAGGTATCAGATATCGACCTTTGCTACAAAACTAGGAGTTCGGAACATTTCTTTCCTTGGTTCTGGAATTTTGCTGATGAACTATGTTGTTACCATATTGGCAGCAATTTATATGCCACAGGTAAATGTTAACTTCTTCCATGTCCTAATCACTTATTATTGTCATAACATTTTTGAAAAAACACCTTATGTAAGTTGTGGCACTGTTGACAGGCTTTCAGGCGATGGTTACTGATACCAGCTCATACAATTTTTGCATCAAGCTTGATTTACCAGGTTCGATTCGATGAGCGGATTAGCTAATACCTGTGAAATCTGTCATTACAATTTAAGTAATTAATACATGTTTTGCGTTTTCTTCATTTGATCTCGTTGCTTGTGCTCCACTCTCCACCTAGTCATCCTATTACTCCGAATGAATTATACTTTATAATTTTCTCTTATAGAAGAATGTATGTTTGGAGTATTGTGCAGCTACTGAGTTGTGTGTTGTCTGGAACTTCTTCTTAGAATCTGTTTGGGTTGACTTATTTTAGTTTAACTACTGGTATAAGCACTTGTGAAACTGTTTAGGATAGCTTATAGGATTAGCTTAATGACATGTCCATGTTTTTAGCATATTTTTATAAGCTCTCCAAGATATCTTATGAAATCAGGTTATATGAAAATAGTTTGACTTTATTTTATCTTTTGTTACAGAATTCGCATATACATGAACACTTAAATGATAAACGCTTATGCTATAAGCGCTTAACATAACTGTTTATCCGAACAGAACTTTGTTATAACTAGGATAAGTATGTTTTTTAAGAATATTAATAAGTTATAATATTGTAAAATGATGTGATATATCTTCTTATATTTCAGGTGCAGATATTAGAAAAAGCAAATTATACAAAGGTAAATTTGTTATAGCAATTTATTTACTGTTTTCAAAACTCAGAAGTTGGACATTGGTTTTCTTACTATTGTGACATCACTTACATACGACATGGATCAGTTAGCTAAGAAACAAAATGTTGTTTATGGAATATGATTGATTATATGAGAATTTTTTAATGCTTGATTACTCTAGGTGGCTTAATATAGTGGCCATACAAAAAAAATAACTTCTCAGACACACTTTTTTACTGAAGGAAGTTTTTCCTACCTGTATTGGAATCTGTTTGAGATCTCTCATAAACTAAAACATTGCAGCTATAAAGCTCCTGTCATGGCAGGTCCAAGGAGATAAACTTGTTAATGTTTAGTCGCCTTCTCTTTTGGTAAAAAGAGGATTAAATATATTTGTAGTTTCCCAAAAATTCATAGTTGCTTTTTGTCCTCCATTTGAAAAGCGACGGGTTTCCATCTCCCAACTTTTGAAATATATTAGTTTTGGTCTCTTTACTTTTTAAAATATTTCGTTTGTGGTCCTCTTGATTAATGTCTGGCTGTATGTTGCAGGAAGCGATATCAGGATTCTATCGATTCATATGGAACCTGTTCTATGCTGAGTATGCATTATTTCCTTTCATCTAGCAAAATGTGCTACATTTTTTTCCTTGGAACATGCATAGAAAGAAAGATCTTTGTTGTATTGGATCGAGTATCTACTCTTAAAATATTAATATTTTTTTAAATAAGTTGAGTATTTTTGTATATAATAGTGTTTCTTTTTAATTAGATGTAATGTAATGCCATGAGAATTGTATACAACGGCAGATTTCAGAATGTTTCATGGACAATATTTTGTAGTGTTTTATTACATTTTATGCATGCCATTGACACATGCTATTTTATTTTCATTATTTTGGACTATAGTAGTCATTTTTCAAAAATTATCTTTGCAAAGTATAGTTTATATTACTACCTAGCATGCATAAAGATGTAAAAGATATAAGTGCGATATAATAAAAGTTATATAATGATCACATTATTACTTGAAAAATCACATGACTAACTATTTGTTATTAGATTTAATTGTCAATTTATTTGTTTCATTCTCACACGAAAAGACTCTCCCCTTCATACATACCCTCTGCCTTTTGAACTCTTTCGATACTAAAATATTGACCAATATGGTGGTAAGAACATTTGAGCTTTTAGAGAATCTTGAGGAGTTTTGATACACAAAGATAGCAAGTTTCTATTAGATCACATTATCTGCCAAAAGCCTCTTACAGGTCACATGAGTATTTCATGGTTAAATGAAATAGAGAATTAAGGAAAGAATAATAAACATTGATGGAAGTATTCTTAAAATTTTAAAAATGGAAAACTGAATAAGAAAATTGTGATATTAAAAAAAAAAACAACAAAACCTATTTCTACCAAACTGTTTTTGGTACAATAGAAGACCAAAGGTCCAAAGAAGTATAAAATAATAAAACTAAGCAAGCTATTATAGTATTAAGGTACTTTTAATAGTATATACAAATATCGTGTGCCATTTTACCAAATTTTTCATAATATATATTTTTAGTTTTGTTTATTATATATGATTTTAAGATAAACTCTTTAATATTTTATGGACATGAAAATTTAAAAAAAAATTCACCAAATCATCAGGTTACATCCAGTTTAATACACTTTCAAAATTGTTAGACCAGATTTTACAATCAAGTCATTCAGTTTAACTGGTTCAGTCATGTGGTTGAATGCATGCATCAATATTTCAAGATGTGATCTATCATCCTTTGACTGAACATTTAATATAGGGAACGCTTGGATTTTAAAAAATATTTTATTTTTATTATAAATACAACAAACTCTTCTCTATTTATAAATTAGTATAAGATATTGTTAATACAACCGTTTCCAACTCAATTTTTCACCAAAAATGAGATAGTTTGATAATTAAAAGTAACCTAAGGAAAATGTTTTTCTCAATGCCTAGCAAAAGTTTGTGAATAGACACCCATTTGAGGAAAAATTACCAATTATTTAAATACACAACACACTTCATTGCTAATGTTTGAGTTTAAAATGTCCAAACAGAATTGAAGAAATGAAAGAAATCAAACAGATGCAATTAATTTTATTCACATTTCAACTTATAGATTTTGACATGCTCCATTAAAATACTACTCTAACACTAGTGTCAAGGTAAACAAAAAGCCATGTTCGGACTAGCCCTTGATCATTACAAAATAAAATTAAAAAATAGCCATAGTTGTCACTAAGAAACAATACCAAAAAAGAGACTTTGAAACAAAAACAATAAAAAGCAAGAATATTCTTGCAAGCATATAATTAGACCCCCGAGCAATTCAAGCAGCTTCTTCACCTGAGACTAAATTTCAGCAACTTGTTCCTCCAGTGCATAATTGCAATGTAGTATGTGGAATAGACATTCATATCTTATCTTATAAATTAAAGATGATGATATTGCATCCACACAATAGCCAGCCATTGATTTCCATGCGATGATAACAGCAAGGAGATAGAGATACATACACCAACTATAGAATATATACCCATGTTTGATCCAAAAATTAAGCCTAACCCATCCACAACTTCAACACTTTATCCTTACCACCAGAGGCTACCTTCTCTCCATCTGGACTCCAATCAACCGAAAATACCTTCACAGCAAAAAAAAATAAACTTAGGTGAGCCACTACAGTGGAAAATTTTATTTTTTAAGAATAACTCAAGTATTTTGCATTTAATGAGACATACTTCATCAGCATGGCCCGGAAGGTCCTGCTTCAACTTACGAGTCCGAATATCCCAAACCTTGAAAACCAAACACAATGTAAGGTCAAAGTTATTGTTTTGCAAATGAAATTTGATAAAGCACATGCGGGATAAGCAGGTCTTTCAGGAGACGGTCAAACCAAAAAAATATTAACCAAAAGGAAAATTATTGTCACCTTAAGTGTAGAATCTTTGCTGCCACTCAAAAGAAGTCTACTGTCTGCAGACCAGCTGTACACAGTAAAAGTCGAAATAGTTAGTTAATTGCAGTTTTAAACGAAATATCTTTGGCTAGCAGTTTGAAGTAAGATAGAATCACTCATGTTTTATACCTGATCTGGTAAACAGGCCCAACATGGCCACGAAAAGCGGTGACAAATTTCCCTGTAGTGCCGTTCCATAACTTCACAGATTTATCAAATGACGCACTCGCTATCCATTGTCCATCAGGCGAAAAATAGACATGGTTCACAAGCTGTCAAACATGTTTTACTTGTATCATTAAGCCTAAAAGATGAAATGTGCATAATTCATGTATAAACAGAATTATAACTTGATGAATTGCGATTTAATCGGTATGACAACAAATTGAACAAACAAAATCAATTTCAACTATAGTAGACACAATAATAAATAATAAGAGATAGACATGCAAATATTTACAATTATACACTAATTTAGATCAAAGTTAAGTCACATTGCAATATGAAGAAAGAATAATTTTGGTTTGTTCTCATTGGCATATTTTAAAATTGTAGAAAAACAAAATACCTGTTGATGACCTGTCATGCGAGTTTTGGGGTGCTTGTTGATGAAGGGTTCCCAAAGGAACATTGTGAAATCATCAGATCCAGAGACCAATCTTTCAGGGGCATTACCTCTCATTGTTTTGTACCTTTCAAGAGCAACCTACATACATCAGCAGCATAAACTATTATTAGTATAAGAGAGAAATAATATATTTAATGGATTGAATGTGACAACAACTCAAACAATAACTACAAACAATATAATCAATCGATTGTAACTTAGTGTTAAAACTACTCAAATAATGACTATGGTTCAAAGGGCTAAATTTACTATTAAACAGACTAATAGTTACCTTCTTCATTTCCTCTGGAGATGAATAACGTTTTCCAGTATGATCAAAAGCTCCAGTCCGAAGAACATACTCAGTACTCAATGCTAAAGAATTAACCCAATGCCCATGTCCCTAAAATAAATATCAAAACAGAAAATAATAAAATGATGCCATCACTAACAAACAATTATTTTGAAATAGAATATATATATATATATATATATATATATAATAAAATATAAGCAAAGTATGTTGTACAAAAAATAAGTATGAAAAGACTCATTGTTAGAATTATTCTTTTCATTTTTAGTGTTTAACTTTCTTTTAAATAAGAAAAAATTGAGACAGAAAATGTTACAAGGAGAATGAAAGATAAGGAACCCTCCTAAACAAAAAATAACCAAAAAGAAAGAGAAACTCAATGGAACAAAGCTGCTCCTAATCCACTAACATTGGTGAAAATAAAATTCTAACATTCTTTTCCAAGATAACCTCATCAAAATTTGTTAAAAAAGATGAAAAAAATTCCATAATAGATTTATTTATTAAAATGATATTGATAAGTAAAAGTTCCTTCCTTCTTTTTAGGCAGCATGGTTAGTAATTTATTTTGATCCTATGGTTGAACGTAAAATATTTTCACTTTCAACTTCTCATGTACAAATGATCATTAAAAGAGTCTGATCATCATTCATGAAAATTTACTTTTTAAATGTTGTATCTACACATTGGATGATGGTATACAAAGTTTAACTTACACTCCAACAATAAATCAAAATTAAACACCTAGTAATATCCTTGAGGATTTAAATAGTAAAATTCCAATTGGCAGCTAGACTGGTACACATGAAAGATAATGATAAGCCAAGAAAACATGAGTATAGGAGAAGTGATAATAAAAGAATACTGGGAAAGAGAGGTTAGAGGCGTTTATAGAGGGAAAGGAAGTTAAGGGTGATTTGTAACTGCAGGGACAGATGGAAAAGAGCTGTTAGGGTAGAGAGGAGGGGGATACATAAGAGGGGAGGTTGGAGGAAAATAAAGGCAGGCAGGCAAAAATTGTGTGTTCTATTAGATAACATAAAAATAACTTAACTGAAGAAAAAGTTGGCACCGAGTAGAAATAGGATACATGTACATAACTAATCAAATTTTAAACAAGCACATAAAAAGTTAGTTGTAAAGCGAGGCCCACCTTCAGTTCCCGAATTAGCTTCCCTTGTGTGGTTTCCCAAACTTTGATTGTACAATCCTGGGACCTATAACAAAACAACATAGTCAGGAACTAAGCAGTAATTCAAAATATAGAGTGATAATAAGCCGTTATTTTACTATCAAAAAAGGAAAATCCCTGCAGCATAACATCAGGATAAGTTGAATTTGAAGTCTGAAAGTAAGATCGGAACTAAGATAAACAAGAGTTAAAATCATTATATGGAAATTTAAACAAAAATGAGTTTTTACATCCCACATGCAGGAGTAATTCCCCTACAGATCAAAGTATACTAAATATGTTGAGAAAACATTCTCTAAACCTCAATGGATGATTAAAAAGAGTCTCTTGCAAACTTGAATAAGAAGCATCTTTCTAGACAAAAACTTGATTTAGCAGCAAAACTACTCTACTAATATATACCAATTCATGCAATATATAAAATTGAGCGTAGAGAAAAACTCAGACTAAAATCTTTAGAGAAATTGAGAGGGAGGAGGAGAATACCCTGTATAAATCACACCATCTCCACCCCATTTTACACATGTTACTGAAAGTGTGTGGCCACTGAGTACCATACATTTCTTTAAAGAAACATCCCATATACGAGCATCCCCATCTTTGCTTGCACTTACAAATCGACGGCAAGGAGCATTCAGGTGGAGAGGTTCCCAAGAAATACCAGTAATCCATTTCTTGTGGCCCTACATTTAGTATATTTCAAATATTATTGTCCAAGTAACAATATGATGATACAAAATTCTTCGAACATCGGTTATCAAAGTAAATACACTGATTCTGAACGAAAGTAGTTGTTTCAAATATGTGTGTACCCCAAAAGTTCATCTACAATATCTCCAATAACATGTGTATTTTCCCATGAAAGCCTAAATTAATAAAGCATGATATTCTTATATTTTATTTACACAATTTTGGATTTGGGGAGGGAAGACGAGCAAAGTAAATTCAGCATCAATAAGAGTTGTGTACTTAATCTAACAAAAAATCGAGCCAGCCCTGCAACCAATGTTGCCCACTTCTTTTTTCAATCATTAACTTCCACAAGCGATCCTTCAGAGGTTGGAGTTTCAAGTTCCTATTGTTTTTTTAAATCTTTGATTGATTCTTTGAATGTGGAAACAGTAGTAGAACGAACATCACATTTTGATCTGTCTTCAATTTTTAAAGTCACACTCTTTTGTTTTCAACTTATTAATTTTAACCAATCCATTCTTTATTATCTATAATTATGACCAGTGGTTGGTTGGTATTGGTAATGCCACCCACTCATTTTGATTTTTGAGTTCGAGTAAATACCCAAATTGGTCCTAGAAATTCAAGGACAATATCAATCTAGTCCCTCACATTATTGATATTCCAAAATAATCTCTGTATAGCAAAATTTAATCAAATTTGTCTCTCCGTTGATATTTGGAGTAAACTGCAACGACAATAAGTTGATAACATTGAGAATTAATTTGAAACTAAGTGCGGAATTTGATTAACATTTTGAAATTCCAGGGATCATTTTAGAATATTGATAATTTGGAGGACTAGGTAGATACAACTCTATAATTTCAAGGATCAAATTTAGTATTTATCCAATTGAGTTCCCTGAAGTGGCCAACACCACAACTTGATAAAATCAGAAACATGCCATCATCAACTATTCTGACAATATATACCTTTAGTCTTGGTCCAAGACTAAAGGCATATATATCCCTTATTTGGCTACTCCCAATGCACTTTAAAGGAGGAGGAGAAGAAGAAGACATCTTCACAATACACATTGGAATTCAAGGTTAAAAACATACATTTAGAGGATTGCCTAATTGCTTTCCAGTTTGTGGGTCCCAACACAGAAGTTCCCCTGACTTGCTCCCACTTACAAGATACTTGCCATCTGGTGACCATTCAATACAAAGGACCCAGTTCTTGTGTCCTGCATAAAATGTAAACAACTATATTTGTGGCGTATTCGTATTATAGATACAAAAGAGTGCATGTTAACAACAAATATAAGTATCAACTGGTATTAGAAGGAAAGAATGAAGACTCTCTCTTCCTTTCCCCCTTCCTTGTAGCATACTCCTGTTAATAGGAGTCTCCAAAAACAGAGTTAAACTGCACAATCTATCAAGAAGTTCTTTCCAACAATGCAATCACCAGGACAATCCAACAATTCAATGGTTGCTTTTGTTATTCAGAGAGAAGAATGTCTAAATATCATTTGATTGTTTCTTGCTTTAATTAAAATGAATGTTATTTTTCGCAAACACAGAAATGGCTTATCATCTATGAATGTCAAACCTGTGCATGTGAACATTGGGGTCTGAGTGCCAAGGTCCCAAAATCGAACAGTGGTATCACCAGAACCACTAGCCAACTGTCGCCCATCAGGACTAAAGGAAACGGACAATACAGCTTCACCGTGACCTATACATAGTCTCAACAACATGAATTCCAAGTAATATAACAATAATATTAACGCACTATTAAGCTAAAATCTTCAAGAGTCAAACCACATTGCCGTTTTACATGGTTTATTTAGCACGCAGTACATCAAGTCTTTTTAGGATAAAAAAGTCTACATACAACATTATGCCATTATATGGATGGAAGAATAAAATTCATCATATTTATCATACCAGAAATTGTTGCTGAACAACGACTCACAGGACGAATCCGAAAAACAGCTTGAGGTTGACAAACTATAGGCAATGCCTTCTCCACCGAGACTGAAATAATGTTAAATTAACAAAGAAAAAGAGAAAAACATTAGTAAAAATCAAACAAGTAATCAAATTTAAAAATGACAATTTTGTTTGAAACCAAACATGACTAGCCTTTGTGTTTCTGCAAGTATGTTTCAAGTGGTACAAGAAGCTCCTCATCTGATATGTAAAAAGCATATGGTAATTTCTCCTCCTAAATTGAGAATATAGAAAGGATAATCAATCGATAATAATATAATATATTCCATAATATAAAGAGAACTCCAACTGTTTTGATCGAACTTTTTCTATATATAAATTGAAACTAAAATTTAGATAAGTTCACAAATAACAAGGACACTATACATCTGAAACAAGTAAATTAAATTAAAATGAAGATTATGTGTACTTCTGTTTTCACGTTTAGATAACGTTAAATTCATTCAAAATGTGCAAAATTGATTTGGACATGTTTGGATATGGTCGCAAAGAATTAATTTTGACTCCAAAATTGATTCAAACTTAAAATAAAATTTGAAGCTTTTGCCTCTGCGACTAATTTTGGTTCAACTCACTTTTACATGAATGTATCTAAGCAAAATTTACTTTAAATTCAACTCACTTTTAGTCAGAATCACTTCTACAAAACTAACTCATTCAAAATCAACTTTTGACAACGCAAACAAACAATTGAAAAGCAGACATCCAGACAACCTGATGCGCATCGTAATGCTGCTGCTGATGATGATGATAATAATAACAATAATAATAATAATAATAATAATAATAATAATAATAATAAGGTTTAAATATGTCTTTGGTCCTTGCAATTATAACCTTCTTTTTATTTTGGTCCTCGTAAGTTTTTTTGTTTGCTTAACATCCCTGCAAATATAGTTTCATTTTAAAATAGTCATTCAATCCAATTTCTGTTACAAAAATATAACACCGTTAAACTTGAATATATAAAACTATAACCTTCAATCCATCCTTGCATACTTAGTTTTTTGTTCTGCATTCTATCATCATCAATACAACTCACTATTTCTATCTTCCAAAGGTATTATACTTCTTTCTTTCCCTCATCTTCAACTCTCGTTAACTATTCTGCAAATTGTTCTTCCAAAATGGTTTTTCTTTTTCTTTCTTTTCTTTTTGCAAATAATGGCAACTATTCGCTCATTGAGCTGCAATTTCATCATTAACGAAACCCTATTTCCAAAAAACTTAAAAATTATTTAGTTCGTCTGTGTACCTAACTATATCAATTTTCCGTTGAAATTTCATGTCGGGTGTTCTTTTACAATGAGTGCCAATGTTGGGGATATTGGGTATTAGGATTGCAAATTACAAGTGTTTAACAGTGTTACATTTTTGTAACAGAAATTGGATTGAAGAACTATTTTTAAAATGAAACTATATTTGTAGGGATGTTAACCAAACAGAAAAACTTACGAGGACCAAAATCAAAAAATATTATAATTGCAAGGACCAAATAATAAAAGAACCCAAGGGTACATGCAGCACACCCATGAGTATTCATGGGGCTTAAAGCAGAGGGAGAAGCATCTGAAAGTGAGGCGAGTCATTTGATACAACTCAACCTTTTCAGCAGCTTGAGTTGGGGGGTATTTGTGGCAAACCCATCCCTAATATTTAAGTAACTAAATACTGAAAACTTGATATATTGCTAAAAAGGTGAAAAAACTTGGTTGAAATTATCGATGTGCAACGTCAACCACCTAACTATGCTACCTATTAACAACTACAATTGCAAATACTATTAATAAACCTACCAATCAAATAATTTCAAACTTATAGAAGCATAATCATGTAAGATAAAAAAAGAGAATAGAAAAAGGGAGGGTTACATTACATTGTGTAGAAGCATATTAACAATCTGTTGGAGCTGTTGTGGACCGATATTCTGAGGAAGGTACATAGGAGCACCAAGAGGAGCTCCATCTGGATCCGTCAAAAGGCACATCACATTGTTGATTATCTCCCTCTTTTCCATTACTGCTGCGTTCACACTCTCAACCTCCATTTCAGATTCTCTGGTGGTTTCTTTTCGTTGAAAAGGAATTAGGGTTTTATTGTTTATAAACCCTAATACAATAGTTAAATGAGGAGGGAAAATATCTATCTATGCGCTTCAAAGGCTATGTCTGAACGCAGTCTCTTAAACTCGGTTCGGACTGACCGAGAACCGGTATATTAATATAACCGGTTTAAATCAGTTTGAACCAATTTAACTCGCCGAGTTTACTAGAGAACTGGTGACTCGGACCAAACCCGAACCAACCGAGACGTCTATATTTATAAATAAAAAAATAAAAAAGATGAGAGAAGGAGTTGGATGGAGTTTAGATCTGAACCTGGAGTCATAGTACAAATAACGGTGTTGTAATTAATTAAATGTTTACGGTGGAGAGAAGGATGATAGTGAAATTAAAAAGGGTGTGAATTATGTTGTGACTAAGTTGTGCATGTTTCTTTTTTTTTTTCTAAATCAAACTATATTATTATAAAACAATTAAGATTTATAATTATTTTTTAAAATTAATTGTAAATTTGGTTTTGATTAAATAATCGATTTTTAGTTAGATAAGATAAAAAGAAATTAAAAATTGATTTTTTTTTAAATTAATTAAAATTTGATTATTTTTAGTATTATTTTTTTAAAAATTATTTATTTATTGTCTAAATCCCAATTATTTAAAAAAAGTTCATATTTTTAAAATTGGTTATTTTCGCAACATAAAAGTTAAATAAGAAATATGAATCAACAACACACTTTTGTTTTGTATTCCACCAAAGAGAAGATTAAAGAAACATAAATCAACAATACAACTAAATAATCAACAAGAAATCAATAAGCTCAATTAGCAAATTTAGACAATATAATAGAAAAAATTAATATTAAGATTAGACTCCTCAAATCACATTCAAAACTCAACCTCCGAATCATTTGGTTTTCATTCAAACCTCTTTTAACCATTATCAACATTTATCACACACACTTTATTCACACATCATAATTTTTTGTAGACTAATTTTAAAAAATATTTAAAATTTCATCGACTCATCTCTTAAAAGTAAATGTTAATATTCATTTTTACTTTTATCAATGAGAAAATTACTTAAATGAAACTGAATTAATAAAATTATAGACAAATAAATATGTATTTCGTGTTGAATTGATATTAATCAGATTATCGTTTTATTCATAAAAATGAGAAGGGTCAAAAGTTTTTACTTCTGAAGAGAATCATCCATCATCCTTAAAAAATTTGATGATTTTTTAATATTGGTCCATGGTAAACATTTATAAAGGTGGTCCATCATAGTGTTCACCTCATAAAAATGTGGTCTTTTAATATTTTGGTTTAAATACACTTTTGGTCTCTCTATTTTGATCAAAATTAACTTTTAGACCCTGAATTTTTAAAATTGGATTTTTGGTCCTCCTTCTTTACATTCTTTGTAATTTTTTTTGCCCCTCAATTTTTAACGATGTGGCATCATTATTAATGATGTGACATTGATGTGGCATATACATGTCATTTTTTTCTAATTAAATTATTTAAGTTTATTATTTATTTAATTTAAATTTAATTATAGTTTTAATTCCTTTATTTTTATCAATTTATGAAATTGATCTTTTTATTTTAAAATGATACTGTTTTGATCATTTATTATAATTTTTTAACTAAAAAATAATGATGTGACATACTTTAAGTAACGTGACATAAGATACAATGATACAAAAAAATTAACATACATGAAATCATAATAAAACTCTATATAATTTTTTTGAATTGAAGATAAACTAAGGATGATTATATGTCGTCGAGTATGATGAAGTCAGAATTGGAATTGCCACACGTCCACGAGGTTGATGATAGTGATGATGAAGAAGTTGAAGTTGGGCATGATAGATGATAATCAGGTGGATGAACATAAATTTGGTGGATGAGCTTTTCTAATTTAGTTTTTTCTATTTTATTTTTAATCTCATTTTTTTAATTTATTTTTTAATTATTTTAACTTAATTTTAAATAATTAAATTATAAAAAAAATTATATATTTATATATATATATATATAAATATATTTATTAAAGATATGAATTTTATTTTATATCGTTCAATTGTGTCGCATCACTACTACATCGGTATAAATGGAAGGAATAAAAAAAATTCCCATAAATTGTAAAAGAGAGGACCAACAATCTAACTTAAAAAATGAGATAACAAAAAGTTAAATTTGTGAAAAATAAGAACGACCAAAAATATATTTAAGTTTAATATCTTTTAGGTATGAAAAGATATAAATATATACATGGTTTCAATTATATCAAAACAAATGAGCTTGTGAATTATATAATTTGTTTCATTATGTTTTTCACATTTTATATGTGTCATAAGCTTTTTTAAAATTTTAAAGAGATCAAAATCATCTAGTTCAATTTGATTCAATATTTACGTAAGAATTTTATAGATAATGTGGTATTATCAAGTTATTCGATTTAATCCAATTCAATCATCCAATTCAATTAATAATGTAGTTAGTAGTTTGTGTTGGGGTTGATTGCAAGTCCCACATCCTTTAGTGTGGGAGAATAAGGAGAAGGCCAAGGCTATATATTGGGTTTTGGTCCTTTGTTTTCAAATGCACCAGTCAGCAATAGCACTTTTAAGCTTGTATCTGACTTAGTTTAAATATTTGCTTTGTAAGAGTGTGGTTGTATTGGGGTGTTGGGTGTGAGTGAGAGAAGTTTATGTGTTGTAACAATTTTCACATAGTGTTAATTCTCTGGTTGCCGGTTTAGGCAGCGGTCGTGGTTTTTTCTCCGGTTTTGGAGTGTCCACGTTATATTCTTGTGTTGTGATTGTGTCTTAATTCTTTTGAACTTATGCTATTTTTCCCAACAACTGGTATCAGAGCCAGGTTCGGAGGTTCGGTGGGATAATTTTTCTTAGTATGCTTTGTGGTTGCAGCTTTGTCTGATCTTCCATATCAGAAAAGAATTATCCTTGGTATTGTTAGGGGAAAGGTGATATTGTGAAAGTGTTGTTTAGGGAGGTTCTGACTAAGGAAAGACTTGGTATTTAAGCGTGTCTGTTGTGACCCACCTCTCTTTCCTGAGAACTTACCTGGTGCACAGTTTACAGTCTGCGTGCAACTGCTATGTCTTATTTATGCGTTATGGAGTTTGACATAGAGAAGTTTGATGGAAGAATCAACTTTGGCTTGTGAAAAGTATAAGTCAAGGATGTGCTTATACAATTAGGATTACACAAGGCGTTGAAAGAAAAGTCTGGGCATGTGAAGAGAAATTGTCCAGGTGGAGCAGTGTCTAAAAAAGACTCTGAGACAAGTGCTGGCAAGGTCTCCCTTGTTTTGGGGGATGATGGTGATCTCATCTAAAAGATAAATTTTGTTCTTATGGTATTTCCGTTATACCATGAAAAAGGACAAGTTATTATTAGCGGATTCAGAACAGCACACGGGCATTGGTTGACATTGATGCAAGGTGTGTGGTGATGTGTGAATAGCTAAAGAACTTCCTAGAAGCCAACATGGGAGTTGCACCATAAATTTCAGTTAGGTTTCGACATGAGAAAATTCTTGGAATGGTTTAGTTCCAAACGGAGAAAATTCTTGGGATGATTTAGTTACAAGTGAAGTGTACTTTTTATGGTGGAGTATGATTGTCGGTAAGACAATGGAAGCGGAAGCTGTAACTCTTACAATCAAGGTGGAGATTGTTGGGGTTGATTGCAAGTCCCACATCCTTTAGTGTGGGAGAATAAGGAGAAGGTCAAGGCTATATATTGGGTTTTGGTCCTTTGTTTTCAAATGCACTAGTCAACACCAGTCAAAAATAACATTTTAAGCTTATATCTGACTTAGTTTAAATATTTGTTTTGTAAGAGTGTGGTTGTACTGGGGTGTTGGGTGTGAGTGAGAGAAGTCTACGTGTTGTAACAATTTTTACATAGTGTTAATTTTCTGGTTGCCGGTTTAGGCAGCGGTTGTGGTTTTTTCTCCGGTTTTGGAGTTTTCACGTTATATTCTTGTGTTGTGATTGTGTCTTAATTCTTTTGAATTTATGCTATTTTTCCCAACAGTTTGACCAATGCACTAGTTTTCCCACCGAGTCAATTGCGAATATCGGTTCGATTAAGAAGAAAAAAAGTTCATATTTTTTGAAAAAAAATAATATCAGATTTTCTATGTTATTTATAAGTTTTTTTTTTAATATTATTGATATTATTTATAGTTTAAATAATTTATTTTTTTAGTTTTTAGTTTTTAGTTTTTAGTGTTTTTTATTAAAGATCCAATTTTTTAGATTATAATATGTTGCGACCTAAAATTTTGAGTATTTTTCGAATTTAATGAAGTTATTACGAAAATTTATTTAAAATAGAGAAAATATTAAGAAAGTCTTTAAAAAATATGTTTTTAAAAAAAGTATTTGAAATCAACTTTAGAATTTGGGAGTCGATTATGTAACACCATACAACATCTGTTAAAAAATAGTTACATGTAATTAATTGTGTTAAATTTATTTTAACTAAAAAAATATTTACTTTCTTCTGGGTATATAATTTATTAAAAGTGTTATGCATAAATAAAAGAGTACTCGACATAGAGAGATACAAAAAAATAGGTTTTTATTATTGTAGTTGACATGAGTGCAATCTTACTCCTACAATAGTACCCATTCTTTTTTAATGACTAAATCTTGTGCCTTTTCCTCTAGATATTTTCTTGAAAAACCATAATAACTCATTTTTCATCTTTTTTTACTTGTCAACTCTTTTATGTCAATTTTCAATACTTCAACAATTGTTCTCAAATTTAGGGGTTGTCCAGTATACCAATAAGGATTTCCTTTCTCTAAAAAATAACACAATATTTGTTTGAATTCTTTCAATGCTGGAGCACAACAATTCCCATTATTCGGTCTTCCAGTGAGATATACTCTAACATAGATTAATGACAATCCAACAACAATATTGATTCCCAAATGCTCACCACACATAATATATTATTGCCACAAGGATTCAGTCCAAGCATAGAAGCACTGCCAATCAATAAATTGACTCCTATTTTCAGGCCATACAAGTTTTTCCTCCTAGTTATGCCTATGGTATTGGTATGCTTTCAGTCGCACCAACATTAAACACTCAACTGCATGGTTCACTCACACTTTGACCAGCATAACTCCTTGAATCCCCGTACCACCCACATTTTCATGCTTCCAACTATTGGTAAGTCTAGAATGGACCTTCTATTTGAAATTCAACCACCTAACGCTAAGATAAGTTATTGAAGATAGATTGAGAGTTGTAGAAGGAGAGAATTATCGAGGTTTAAGTAATGCCTTTGATCTTTTCCTCATACCCGAGACATAGTCGTACTGTCATAATTCAAATTACCAGATTTTGAGAAGAATAAAGGGATGACTTGCCCGAGAAACAACTTGATTGTGTGTTGTGGGAAAATGATCTCTCATGCACATGATGATAAGTTCCTAATACACTTTTTGCAAGACAACTTAACAGGGACAATCTCAAGTTGGTATATACATCTATAAAGGTCTTGCATTCACTCTTAAAAGGATTTGGCTGATTTTTTCTTGAAATAATATAAGTATAATTTGATATGGCTACTAACAGAATGCAACTACAAAACACAGTGAAAAGTGACAATGAAACAGTTAAAGAATATGCACAATTTTATCAGACCAATTTTGTACCCAATTAAAAGAGAAAATGGAACAGTTAAAGTACCCCTATTTTATCTGATGAATTAAAAATAATTATAAAAGATAAATAATAATATATTTAATAAATATTTTACAATTATTATTATTATTAAATCGTCATTTTATAAATCAAATCTAAATCCACATTTACATAGATTCTCATTACATATTTCCTTTGTAGGTTTTAATATTTTCTCTTCATAAAATTGCAGATTGTAATTTCACGTTAACAAAATTTCAAAATCTCAATGATAGGTAATTGTTTACCACAATCTATCTCTTACCATCATGTAGTAATAATGCATTTGTGCGTTTATTATATTCGCTTAGATGTAATAAGTAATTATAAATTTCAACCCGATGTCAATGATAGTATATTCAAAGCAGACATACCAAATGGGCATTATGTTACCTCGACTAATGTTGTTTCGTCCCCACGTTGTCAAGGGACTGATATCACTTTTTTTTTTTTTTTTTTTTTTTTTGTAATATATATTGTAAAATTATTAGGCGGTAGTGATATACACTAAAATAATATCAAATAAAAATGTATATAGACTATCATCTAGACAAACATTTTCGTGTCCATTTATCCAATTTTTTATTGTTTCAAAATACACATAAACTAAAGTAAAAATAATAATATTTCTATTAGATATTTCATCAAATACCTTTTGTGTATTTCTCAACCCCTCAAAACCTTTGAACATGAATCGACCAAGTTTTTATGGGTTAATTTCTATTTTGTTAATCATTTAAATAGTTAATTTTCAAATATGAAAATTAATCACCACGTTCCAAGCCGGAACATTTTATTCAACCATTTTATTAAACACCTTCAAACCACTTCCAACACCACCAACTCTCAAATACCCAAAAATCAAAATAGTAAAAGAAACAACATTTGCGTCAGACATTTCATCAAACACCATATGTCCATCCCTTAACCCCCTCAAAACCTTTGAAAACGAATCGAAGAGACTTTTGAACAACTGGGTAATATATAAAAAATTTAATCCTTTTTAAGCCTTTACGAGTTAATTTTATATTTTGTTAATCCTTTAAATAGTTAGATTAGGTTGATATGTTTTTGAGAAAATAGAGGGAAAATATGAGATTGAAGATAAAGTTACTAATAGAAAAAATTGGGTTGGGTGAGGTATGAATAATGAAGGGAAATATATTGAGTTGAGTGAAAAAAAATATGAATTGTTGAATTGATGAAGATGATGAAAATCACTTTTCTAGGTTTGTGACTAATGGTGATGAATACTATAAAATCCAAATAATAGGGACTAAAACTGAATAGTGTTATATTTGCAAGGACCAACAATATATCTCTCTTTCTCAACTCACGTTTTTGTAACGTCCACTTGACCTTAAGAACAAAAAATTAAAGTTTTCTTATATTACATGGATGAAATTCAAACAAAAAATTTACAGAAATTAAAACTAAAAACGGTTATATTTACAGGAATAAAAAAATATATTTAAATCTTGTTTTATTTACTCCTAAATGATGATTAAAATATATGACAATATTGTAAAAATGTATTTAAATCTTGTTTTATTTACTCCTAAATGATGATTAAAATATATGACAATATTATAAATAAGAACAGAGTAATTGCTTAATTAATTAATTGATCAACTTCTCGCTCTTCTTTCATTTTATCTTATTTGTAAGTGTAACTTACGTTGAAATCAAATAAATGATTTTTTTTTTTATAAATTATTAAAAATAGAAAGAATGAACAGTATTATAACGACAATAATACAATAAAATAAACGTGACAACAAAATAGAATCTCTAACACTTTAGTAAAATAAAACAAAACAAAACAAATGTACTTTAGTTTAAACTTTCAATTAAAAAAAAAATTATGTTGGAAAATAGAGTATGTTAATGTGTGAATTTAAAAATTGTTGAAATCCTACATTTTAAGTAGTTTTCAACTATACAAATATTAAAGTTCTACTTTAGATAGCAAACATATATGGATTTGCTTCCATCACTATATAATGAGTTTCAAACTCTTGTGAAAAGTACACCAAAGTTGGATGTATTCCTTGATATTTAGAACATTTTTGTACCGTAGTCAATTCCATTTTTAGAGCAGTTGCTATGTCGTAGTCCTTTCGTTTTTTAGTGCGGTTGTAATGTCGTAATTCCTTTGATTTTTAGAGTGGTTGTTATGTCGTACTTCCGTCAATTTTTGAGAGGCCCTAATACCACTTTCCTTTTAGAGTGGTTATATACGTCATAGTTTCAGATTTTTTAGTGGTCCTAATACCACCATGAGTGGTTTTTGTGTCATAGTCATTTTGATTTATAAGTGGTCATAATACCATATTACGAGTGACTTCAATCGTCATATTAAGAGTGACTTTCAAATATCAATATCAATTTAAAAATGGAAATTATTAATAGTATGAGTTTGATATTATACAAAAATGAAGAATCTATTTCATTGGTCTTTATTTATAGGGTTGTGTAAAAGATGAATTATGTCAGATTTGGTGTGCTCTTTATCTAGTTTTGACATTTGATCGGACCAACTTTCAAACTATAATTCGTCTCTTAACTCGATTAAATTCGACGAGTTGCATATTTAATAAGGACAAGATGAGACCGTGTTGGTTCCAAAATAAGTTGTTAAATATTAATTCTTAAAAAAAAAATTAGAAGAAAAAAATCACCTCATAACAAATCACATATGATTATCACTTGTAAATTTATTTAGAGACATTGAATCAATAATAACATAAAATAATCATTTGTCATCAAATTAAATCATCTAAGATAAGAGGAGTAACTCGAAAAAAAACTGAACTCAATCTTTTTTCTATTTTCTCTTGTTTTTGTTCATAATTTTCTAATTCTATTTTGTTAGGACTAGTTAGACATAACTATTAATTACAAGTAAGACGGTTTCCCAGGAGTTCTATTTACCTATGTTACTTGGATCAGCTGCGGAGTAAAGCGCTTTCTCATTTTCTAATTGTCTTATGCATTCCAATTCGTTAGTTTGTGCATGATTTTCTTTATACCATATATAGCATTGTAAGTATAAAAATTTACAACTTGAATATTAAAACTGAAATTTAAATAACAAAAATATTATGAAAACTAAATCAATTAATTAAATTATAGAATATATATATATATATATATATATAACTAATGAAACACAATAATAAAACAAACATACATCTACCGTAGTTTATTGTATTAAAATGGTTTATATCATACTAAATTTAATTAAAAACAAAGGTCTTAATCACATGGTTGATTAAGAAAAATACTATTTCAAAATAAATTTTCCTTTTTATTTGGATAGATAAAGTAATTTTCCATTGAAGTAGGCAATAACATGTCTATTACAAAGTTTTTTTTTTTTTTTACTTATAACATTTTTTCGAAGTTAAGAGCATTTTAGTGGTTCAATATAGCAATTTTGCAAGAAAAAGGAAGGCATTAGTACTCGCAGTAGACACTAAGTTTGAGTATTTGACTCAAATGCAGTTTAGGGTAAGAAGAACAAGTTGGTGGTAGAAATTGAAGAAATGCAAATGACTGACGGTGGAGTCAAATATCAAGTTTAAGCCCGAGACAACCGACAACGACGTGCACGCTAGTGTGGTGGTCTATTTGTGTGCGTTCTCACTCCTTCACAAAATTGAGTACACTTAGGACACACTCCAATTGTCATACCTTCACCTTATAAACACTACTAATGTGTGTCATGTGTGTTGAACCTTGCATAGCAAGCGATTCAACAAGAGTGATTAATGTGTGTCATGTGTCTTGAACCTTTGTATAACAAGTAAGATTCAAATTCAACAAAAGTGACTTGTAGTCTTGAACTCTATCGCTAACATCAAACCCACACAAAATGGTCCCACATTCACATAGGTGAGACATTTAATGATATACCTGAGGCTGCCAATGATGCTCGAATATCCGAAGAAATTCCCTTAATTCCGAGAATTATTAAAAGTCACAATTTAAAAAAGTTATTTTGGCGTACATGTGGTGGTCTATTTGCGTGCGTTTTCACCCTTCACAAATTTGGGTATCCCTAAACACACCATAATTATTATATCTCCATATTAGAAATATTGTTAGTGTGTGTCATTCCTCCTATGGAGGACTTACTTATTTTTCTATTCACACCAACTAACTCTTATAATTATCATCATTATTTCCAACACTACCAGACTTAGTGTTATGCCATAGCCTCCAGGCCAAAAACCTCTTTGATGAAGAAGCAAGGAAGAAAGAGAGCTGCTGGCATAAATATCACTTGCATGTTTATGCAAATATCTCATTGGCCTTTTTTGTCAATGTATTTTGCACCAAAGATCAATATAGATTTATGTTGGTTCGCTGGTATATATATTCAGAGATGATCATGTTGGTTTGGTTTGCGAAAAATATATTATTTTTTAGTTTTTTGGTTATAGTCTTTGAAAAAATAGTTATCTATTTTTTGTTTGTGTAAATATACATTTTTTATTTTTGGTATTTAATTTTCTACTTCTATTAAATTTATTCATATTTAAATTAGTCAATGTAATATATAACTTTTTTGTTTAATTTAGAGCATCTATAACGTGAACTTAATATCAATTCATTAAATAGGGTCCACTGTGTCACATCATCTTGAAACCTCATTCCTTTTTTACTCATACGGTGAACTCAACATAATTCTTTTAAATAGATTCTATTATGCCAGATCACCTTGAATCAACTCATTTCTTTTATACGGTTTAATTTTTAAAAAATCATATTATATCCCATAATTTTAATTTATACATTAATATTTTATTTTTATTTTATTTTATTATAACTGAAGATATTAATTTAAATATTCCAATTATTATTATACATTATTTTAATTTAAAATTAAAATAAAAAAAATTAATTTAAAAAGAAGTTAACGACTATACATTATTTTTATTATTATTAATAAATTAAAAATAGTTAATAGCTATAAATTAATAAAAAAGGATAAATTTATTATTAATAATAAATTAATAAAAGATAACGGTTATAATTTTATTATTATTAAATTGTGAAAGTACCGTGATGACAATTTGACACAATTAACTCACAAAAAACTAGAAGTTAACTAAGGACGAACTCATTTGACTACCACTAAAAATATATTTAAATTATTTTTTAATATTAGTATTTAAGACTAATACCAATACCTTTCAAGTTTAATTATTTAAAATAAATTATGCACTTTTAATCTTAATTTTTTTGCGGTCAATTTCAGTCTTTACTTTGATTTTGTAGGGACTTTTTATGAATTAAAAGTATCAAAGTTTGTAAAAAAATCATTTTTTTAAATAGACTATAAAAGTGAATAAATATTTTTAGAGACTAAAATACTGAGAATTTTTTGTAGAAAATAAAATAAAATTTAAAAATTTTCTAACAAGAATTGTTACACTTTAGTAATTATTTTCTTGAAAGCTACCTTTTTTCATCTTCAATGGAGAATCAAATAAGTGAAGCTTTTTACCAGATTTACAAACCCTCGTTAAATATCATCTAAGACATAGAACTATTGGTAATACTTTTCCATATCAATTAAAAGAAATTCTATCTCTTCCCCAAAATATATGTCTGCATTATAATTATTTTAAATTTAATTACTTTTTCAAATATACGTGATGAATTGTTATTGCCGCTACTAATTGAATATTGATAATCTTATTGCTGCAATTAATTTGTAGCAATCGGAACATACTAAATTTTATTCTAGCGAGTATAGATTATTATTATTATAAGTTTAGCCAATGCCAAAGATTAGACCATCTCAATATGATATATCAATCGCTTTAAATTCAATGGCACTGAAATAATATATATTTTCAAGATTTCAAACAGATCCGGTAACTGGCAACATCTAAACCCATCATCACCTTAACCAAACTTACTCTTTAAAGAATGTTATGGAATTTTGGATTTTTTTGTCCCACATCGTTAGTATAAAAAACTCTAATGGGGTTTATAAAAAGTAGAGACCGAGGCCAAGTTAAATGGACCGAGACGATGTGGATGTGCCTTTGCTATGCTAGGCTCAGGAAAGTCCCCGGACCCAATCTGCAGAAATGTAGGCTTGGCAACAGGTAAATCTTTAAGTTGGAGCTGGTTCACATCTAGGTGTGAGGGCTGAGACACGTGTGGGGGGAGCCTCTGCCAGTTCCGCTGGAGAAAATTGGTCAATTGTTACAGTCATTCACATGGTCATCAGTTGACTTAACAGAACGGGGCTTACGTCTTTGGTCCAACACTTCTTTTTTTTCTTCCAAGTTTCTTTTATTTACAATCATGAACGAGTTATTCTATGAGTAATTTTGTTTGATAATTCTTATTGTTATTATATAATTCTTATTGTTATTATTTCTTTTTTGTGTAATCAAGTTTCTTTTATTTACTAAGATGGATAATTCATTATTATTAATTTAACTGTCCAATATATCTATTTCATAAAATTTTATAATTATTTTATAATTTATTAATTAACTCTTTTATAACTCTCTACTTTTTCTACAAATTGGAAATATAGTAGTCCATAGTTCAGTTGAAAAATAAGAAAAGTCGGATTAAGAATTATTTCAATCAAAATTTGAATTCTAATTTTTCTGAACAATTCGTCTTTAACTACGTTAAATGGCCGCATAGTAAATTTTGAGTGTTCAATTACATAGGTACAAAATTTGAATTTTATATTTATGAAAATTTATATCAATAATTTATACGATATAATCTTTCAATACAATAGTCAAATTTGTAAAATAGAGAAATCAAAAGTACAATAAAACTAATAAAACTTACCATGCATGCTTACACAAACATGTTAAAAACTAACCAAAATAAAAACCAAATAGTAAAAACCATTAAAAAAAATTAATCTAAAAACACAAACATGTTAAAAAATACGGTTATTTTTTTTTTAAAAAAAAAAACTAGATTGAAACTATTGTTGCTGCTGAAACTGCTGCTCCTACTCTTGAAACTTTTGTTTCCATTCCATTTAGTTTATCAATTGTTGCTTGTATTAGCTGTTTTGTCTTTTCTTATTGCTCACTTGCCCATTGTTCCTTTAATTGGTCAAGAATATCTAACAACGAACGATGAGATCGATCCGTACTTTCATAAGAAAAAGACTTCTCAGTTTGAATATAGATTGTTGGACCTTTCACAAATGTTGACGATAAACTAATGGCACCCAACACATACACTTTGTACTTGCTACCACTAATGTTCATAAAACTTGCGATCTCATATTGTTTCCGCTGCACTAGACCAGTTCGCTGAGTAGGAGGAAGAGTAGCTTATTGATCATCCCATTCTTTCATGACTTGTTGAAGTTGTTCCTATATAAAAAATAAAAAAATGAATTAATATATAATAATTTAGAGGGCTAATTCATTATAATTTGAATGTATATATATAGTTAAAGAAATATATATGAATTTAAATACTAATTAAATATATATTTACCTGAATCATTTGTGATAATCTATCAGTATACTAATTTGTTTCAGGATTAACATGAAGATAGCAATGTATGTTAGCTTGAGTGACCTCCCTTCCAAGTTGTTTTTCCTAAAATATTAAATTAATGTCATGTTTAATTGGTGAAATGTAATAATTAATTGAATATAAGTTAATATATATATATATATATTAATAATAATTACCATATAATATTTAATTTCTCCAGCAGACATAGAACCTTCCTTTCCTTTCCTCCACAAAGCACTCCAAACATAAGCATCTATTTATAAGCATCTGTGTTCCCTTTCCTCCACAAAACACTCCAAGCATTTTCACCAATCCAATTCGGCCGATTTTCCTCGCCCTTATTACGTCCGTACACCAACATAGATGACAAACGCAATAATAAAATAATATAAAATGCAATAATTGACAATAATGAAATATTTAACAGTCATAATTTAAAATAGTTTACATACCCATCTTCTTCTAGAATAATGACAATGCGGTTGTAGCAAACACATTTGGGTTTCATTATTTCGTATGTGGTATAAGGCTCTATAGGGACCTCATGATATAGGGGAATATCTCCACCATTAGTACCAATTGTCGGCATCAGCATGAGAAATGGGTCATTAACAACATGTGGTTTAACAACTTTTTTGTTACCACGTGAGGTTTTGGATATTCATCGTATTCCAGCCATTCTCGTTCCTCCCGATCCTTCTGATCCTCCTACTCCCGACACTGAAACCATGTCTATATATTCCTCGTCTTCGTCATCATCATCATCTTCGTCGTCATTTGATGAGTGAATTAAGTCATTGCCTTCATCATTTTCTAATTCTTCTATTTCTTGTTCATCAACTTCTTCTCCAATGTTTGACACATGACAAAGTTGACTAATAGTCTCATCTCCAATCACATCATCCAAATTTGATATTTTATCCATTTGATATGCAACTTCTTCATTTTGACCTACTTCAACTTCTTCGGTTCCACTTGTTGGTCTTGTTTTGTTTATAGCACACCAACCTTAATTGCTTATTACCATTGATGGATAAGGAACATAATACACTTGTCTTACATTATGAGCCACGACAAATGGATCAAACTATGGATATTTTTTGCTCATATGAATGTCTACAGTATTGGACATATAATTGATCTTAGTTCCTCTGCTAGATGGATCAAACCACTTACAATAAAACAACACCACTTTTTTCCACATAATCTAGGAACTTATAGTCAGTTTCGTAAATATGCTCAATTATGTCGTAGAAATCTTCTACTACACCACTATCAAACACACTTTTCATACAAACTCCACTATTAATTGTTTCTTTTCCTTCAGTCCAAGATTCAATGTGAAATTTGTATCCATTGACATAATAGATGTGCCGTTCTTTGAAACTTCTACTCGGGCCCATAGTTAAGTGCCTCAAGTGGATGTTGATAGGAGTTTTTTCTTCGAGATATACTTGTTGTTGTAACCATAATGGGAAATTTGAATGTATATCAACATTATATTGTTTTGTAGTTAAAAATGCCCTGATCGATGACCATATGGTGAATATCAATTTAAATATATAAATATAATTAAAGATCAAGAGGGATTTAAAACATACTCAATGAATGGTTTAACTTCAGTGCAATTAATCAAAATGTGAATGTGTGCCGCATTAAATACTTTGTCACTTCGTTAGAAAATCAGAAAATCTCTACCAGTATTATGATCAGACAAGCAAAAAACTGATAAAACATGTGGGCGACGTGTAACACTATCAGTATCATTTGTTCCGTTCACTGGTGACAACATTTCATTATTGAAATAATGAGAACAAAAGTGTGTTGTTTCACGGTGTAGGTAATATGAGCAAATTGAACCCTCAACTTTAGCTTTATTTTTCACCGACTGTTTTGAATAACCCTTGAACCTCAGGAGATGTACAATAAGCTGCATATGTATAGAGACACAAACCACTACGCCAAAATGTCATTTATTAGCGCTCCTTTTACAGCGCTTACTAAATACAAGCGCTATTGTAAATATATTTTAAAAATAACGGAGCCTATCACAACGCTTTTTTGACAAGCGCTGTGAAAAAAACGTTGTGAAAAAAGCGCTCTTGTAGGGTCATATAACGTTTGCGCATAATGTTTACAAGGCTTTTCCAGCGCTTGTACAAAAGCGCTGTAAACTGAAGTGCCTTCACATATTATTTTACAGGGCTTTTTTCAGAAGCGCTGTAAAAGACATGCGCTTTCAAATAATTAAATTACCTATTACAACGCTTTTTTCACAAGCGCTGTAAAAGACATGCGCTTTCAAATAATTTAATTACCTATTACAACGCTTTTTTCACAAGTGCTGTAAAATCATTCACTTTAAATAAAAATCATTTACTTTTAAATAAATAAAAACAAATTTACGAACCCTCATCACCTCTACTCTGGGAACCCTCATATCCTCTACGTATTGTGCGGCCATCTACGTTGTCTCAGGTATTTATTAATTTGTTTAATTTTGTCAAAAAATCTTTAGTTTTTTAATAATTGAAAACTAATAAATTGTTATATATTAATTTTTTTTTTGAAATATGTTGATCTGTTCTATTTTGAAATTGTTATTAGATATGTTGATATTGGTTTCTTTTTGAAATTTGTTGATCTGTTCAGTAGCTTATTACTATTGTAACTGCATTTATATATGTCGTATAATATGGATCGGAAATGGATGTCTGTCAATCGATTGTCAAAAGAGTATGAAAATGGAGTGAAGGAGTTTATTGAGTTTGTAGTGAAGAATGCAAAAGATTCAAATAGAGTCGTTTGTCCTTGTTTAAAATGTTGTTTTGGAAAATGTGTTAGAGAAGATGAATTGGAAGGATATTTAGTATGTAATGAAATTGATCAAAGCTACACATGTTGATAAGAAATGGTGAGGTAAAAAAGTAAACATTAATTTTGAGAATGGTTCGATATATGCTTCAACTGACTTCGATACAGATACATATGAGCCGAACCGAGTTGAGGAGATTGCAAAAGCAGTTGAAGAAGATCTTCGAGATTGTCCTAAAATATTTGAAAGTTTGTTGAGTGATGCAGAGAAACCATTATATAATGGTTGTACTAAATTGACAAGACTGTAAGTGATATTAAAGTTGTACAACTTAAAAGCGAGTAATGGATGGTGTGATAAAAGCTTCACAGAATTATTAACACTCATAAAAGATATGTTGCCAGATGATAATGAACTTCCCAGTCGAACCTATGAGGCTAAACGAATTTTGTGCTCTATTGGCATGTGTTACAAAAGGATTCGTGCGTGTCCTAATGATTGCATTTTATTTCGAAACGAATATGAATTACTTAAGGTGTGTCCGAAATGCAATGTCTCTCGATATAAGAAGAAAAAATCTACTCCAGCAAAAGTCGTGTGGTATTTTCCTATAATACCAAGATTTAGGCGCATGTATTGCAGTGAAGAAGATTCAAAACACTTGACATGACATGCAGATGAAGGAATTAGAGATGGAATGTTTGGACACCCTGCAGATTCCCCACAATGGGCAAAAATTGATCACGAGTATCCTGAATTCGTGAAAGAGTCAAGAAATCTAAGACTTGCACTTTCTACTGATGGAATGAATCCACATGGTCTTCAAAGCATCTCACACAGCATGTGGCCTGTGTTTTTTTGATTTATAACCTACCTCCATGGTTATGTATGAAGCGTAAGTTTATGATGTTGTCTTTGTTAATTTCTGGACCCAAACAACCAGGGAATGATATTGACGTATACTTGACTCCTTTAATTGAAGATTTAAAAATTATGTGGGAGACAACTGTGGAAGTTTATGATGGGTATAAGAAATAATGTTTCAATTTGAAGGCTATGTTGTTCGACACAGTTAATGATTTTTCATCATATGGTAATTTATCAGGATATAACATTAAAAGTTAGTGTGCATGTCCTATATGTGAAAAGAGTACAAATTGGATGCAGTTGAAACATTGTAAGAAGAATGTGTTTTTTGGACATTGTAGATTTTTACCTTATAGTCATCAGTATCGTAGGTGGAGAAATGCATTCAATGGAAAATCAGAGGAAGGTAAAACTCATTTAGCACCGACTGGATACCAAATACTTGAAAAAGTACAAGGTTTGACCAATAAATTTGATAGTGTTATTGGTACGTTACTCAATGTTCCAGGAAAGTCTAAAGATGACATCAACGCAAGATTGGACTTGGTCGATATGGGAATAAGAAATGAATTGAGTCCCGTAAAGAAAGGAAATCGCACATATCTACCTCCAGCCGCTCATACTCTATCTAGAAACGAAAAAATTGTTCTATGTACATTTCTACACGAAGTTAAAGTTCCAGAAGGATACTCTTCAAACATTAAAAATTTGGTTTGTATGAAAGTCCTCAAGCTAAAAGGTTTTAAGACCCATGATTGTCATATTCTAATGGAGCATTTGCTACCAATAGGTATACGTTCTATTTTACCTGAAAAAGTTCGACGAGCCTTAACTAGATTATGTTTCTTCTTTAGGGAAATTTGTAGTAAAGTGATCGATCCTCATAAATTACCGACATTGTAGAGGGAAATTGTTGTTACTTTATGTGAGCTTGATATGTTTTTCCCACCCTCGTTTTTTAATATAATGGTTCACCTTACTGTTCATTTGGTTAAGGAGACACAACTTTGTGGGCTAGCTTATATGAGATGGATGTATCCGATAGAACGATATATGAAAATATTAAAAGGGTACGTAAAAAGTAGAAGTCGACTAGAAGGTTGTATTGCTGAACGATACATTGTTGAAGAGGTTGCTGAATTTTGTACAGAATATCTGTCCAATGTTAAATCCATAGGGCTTCCCATGTCTCGTCATTCGGGAAGAATATCAGGAGAAGGGATAATTGGAAGGAGACTACTGACTATATCAAGTACAAAATGGGAGCATGCACAATTGTATGTTCTGCACATTGATGATGAGGTTCAGCCGTATGTTACAATACACATAGATCAGTTATCTCGTTTGAACATGAATAGGAATCAAAATTGGATAACTCGAGAGCACAATCAAAGTTTTATAACTTGGTTAAAAAATCACATAAAGTCGAAGTTTGATATAGACCTTGGATCAATTTCACAGAGATTGAGGTGGCTAGCAAATGGTCCGAGCTTACATGTCTTTTCTTACACTCGTTATGTTATTAACGACTACACATTTTATACCAAAGAACAAGATGATCAGACCACTATGCAAAATAGCGGAGTCACTCTCGTAGCTGAAGCGATGCATGTCTCAAATGGAAAAGACAAAAACTCAATATATGTAAAATCTATCATATTTTGGGGTTATCTAGCGCATATAGGTGTTAAACTACACAATGTTTCGTGTTCCCATATTTGGTTGCAAGTGGATCGATAATAATAATGGCGTTCAGATTTATGAGTCAGGATTCTTGCTTGTCGATTTTAATAGGGTGGGATACAAAGACGAACCTTTTATTTTAGTGTCGCAAGCTCAACAAGTATTTTATGTCACTGATCCTTCTGATGATAAATAGTCTGTTGTCCTATCGACTAATAAAATAAGTGATGATAACAATAATAATGAAGATGTTGGTAATGATCTTTTATTTGCAACATCACAACAACCACATGAAATTGATTCAACTGATGATGATTTATATCTTAGAGATGATCACGATGAGAGAATTTGGATTAATCTATCATTTCGTATTGTAAATAGACAAACAAATATGAATCCCACCAGGAAAAGAAGAAGGGCATCTTAATGTACATGTTTAATTATTTTATATAAGCCATGTAATCTGAACTTTGTTTATGTAAATTTAATTGTTTGAACATTTGTTTTATATAAGCAACCATGTATTTGATTTTCTGATTAATTTATTTTCTGCTTATATTTAGCTTGATTTGAGTGTGATATACTAAGTTCATGTAATTTAATATAAACTAGTAATTTACATGAACTAAACTAAATATAAATTAGTAATTTACATGAACTGAACTGAACTGTAAAAGAGATTTAAATATAAAAATAAAAAAAGGAGGCCTTTTACAGCGCTTATTTGAAAAAGCGCTGTAAAAGGCCCTTTTAAAAATAAAATAAAGAGACCTTTTAGAGCGCTTATTTGCAAAAGCGCTGTAAAAGGCTTTAAAAAACATTCATATAACATAAAAAAACAAGGAGGTCTTTTACAACGCTTTTTCAAATAAAAGTTGTAAAGAGCCTTTATAAAATAACGTAAGGAGGCCTTTTAGAGCGCTTATTTGCAAAAGCGCTGTAAAAGGCTTTAAAAAAAGCATACATATAACATACGAAAACAAGGAGGTCTTTTATAACGCTTTTTCAAATAAGCGCTGTAAAAGAGCTTTTTTAAAATAACATAAGGTGGCCTTTTAGAGCGTTTTTCCAACAAGCACTATAAAAGGCTTTAAAAAAACATTCATATAATATTAGAAAACAAATCCTATCATCTCAACCTTCGTCGTTCTTCTCTTCCTTTGCAAATCCTATCATCTCTTCCATTACGAACCTTATTTCCACGATCATCTCCTTCATTTCGAACCGTATTTCCATCCACGATCATCTTTCCCATTGCACACAATATATTCTCATTGAAATACGTAACCGTTATTACGTATTTCATCAAACCATATTTCTGCTAACCATATTTCTGCGAACCCTCTTTTCTTTGCATTTCGTATTTCTTCGAACCCTAATTATTCAGGTATTGATGTTATTAATTTTTTGTAATCACTAAAATGCATGTTGAGCTTGTTTAAGATATACTGATACAGATATGTACTTAGAATACTGCATGTTGAGCTTGTTGAAGTTATACTAAACTGCATGTTGAACTTGTTGTAGTTAAATGGATACCACCAAAGATTTAGAATGTCAAAATGAAGAAGTTGTCAACACTAAGACTTATGAAAATGAAGTCAAACGTGGTGCAACTATAATGCAAAATGTCATTAAAGCAAGGAGCAATGGCATCAAATTTGAGGTATACTATACTCTATTTGTTGTGTATTTTTTTATCTTTTTTTAATAGCATGTACTTACTATATGAGTTTATTAGGTTGGCTGGAATGAGAGTGGTCAGCCAATTAACCCCAACAGCTCCATGTTTATAAGTTACATTGGGGCTGTTGTTAGACAAAATATCCCAATTACGATTGATGATTGGAGAGATAAGGCGTTGAAGGATGCCAAAGATATATTATGGAATAACATTTAAGTAACTTTTTTGATCCACTCTTTTGTCATTTAAATACTTTACTTACTCAAACTATATCTTTATTTCGCTTGCAGACTTCTTTTGTTCTTGATGAGGGGAGAAAAAGTTATGTATTGAGAGTTGCTGGGAAAATCCACCGCGGATTTAGATCTCACCGCTCTAATTTCTATCTAAAAGATAGAGAAGGAAATAAAAATGTTGAAGCTCCAAGAATATATAAACATTATATATCAAATGATGAATGAAGTGCATTTGTATCCAAACGTTCGGACCCCGTGTTTGTCGTAAGTGATTAATTTATTAGCATTTGTGTTTTATTATTCATATTCGTAGTGTATTTTAAATTTTTACACGATTGCTATTTTTTTATATAGAATATTAGTAAGGCAAATCGCGAAAGGGCAAGAAATCCGACACACCCAAACAAAAAATCACGTATGGGATATGCACGTCTTGAGCAAAAACTTGTAAGTAATTAAATATCACTTTTATATAATGAAGTAATTTGTATTATAAACTATGGTTTCTAACTAATATTTTGTTTATGATCTTAACGAATAGCGACAAGATACCCAATCCGATCAACCCTTGGGTCATCATATATTGTGGAAGGAAGCTTGTGTAAATAAAGACGGAGTGGTTGACAATTAAAATGTCCAAAAAGTAATAGAACTTTGTGTAAGTATATTATCATATTAATATTTTTTAATATTGTATTTTATCACTTGAATATATCTGAATATTGTATTTTAAAAACGATATTAAACTTATCTTTTTAATCCTAGATGTATTTTAGGAGACTATCGAACAAAGTTCTGAAAATTAAGAGGGCAACTAGGCTAGTTGCAGGGACATTCTGGGTAAAGTTTTTAATGTTCCTGAGTATTTCGATCGGGTTAAAGGGAAAGAATTTGGCATAACTCCCAAAAGCTATTTTTCTCAAGAGAAGCGCCAAAAGCCTTCCAATAAGGAAGTATTAGAGAAGCTCAAACTCCTTACAGAGCAAGTGACACTTTTGGTGAAGACGAACAAAGTCAAGCAACTCCCGGATCAGCTCCAACATGAAATACAAATAGAGAGTGAACCTGCGAGTTGCAACATCGGTCTCAAAAGTATTCCCGAGGTAATTAATTACTTACTTATGTAATTACTTATGTATTAAATATACTTATATATTAACCGTACTTCTGTTTTAACCATTGATTTAGGGTGTCACTCCATGCGTGCTATACTTATCCTCCCCTACTCATTGGAAGGTTGGAAAAGGAAAATTGTACAATACTTCGGGAGAAGTATTGCACAATACACCAATCCTTGCGAGCCATATCAAAGTATCAAAGTATGATCACTAAAGGAGGTACACTTAATCTCAACTCTTATGATATTTTTATTATGATAAGTATGAATATTTGTTTGCAGTGATATTATCTGATTGATTTGATGCTCATAAAATTAAGAATGCATACTATTTTTGATGCAAGTATAACTTTAAAGTTTAATTGATTACAACACTCTTTGTTTTTACTTGTACATGAATATGCTTAATTTCTATCCTAAATTCAACATGTTTTCACTATTTGTTCCTACACTTTTCATGATGGTGTAGACAAGTGTGTAAATTTAGTTTGATGTTCAAAATTATTATCTTTGTTATAAAGACATTTAAAATAAATTAGTGTCTTTAATGATTAGACAAAGTGCTATTTTGACATATATAATCCATTTAATGATTTTTTTACACTTTGTACAATCACATCTTTCAAGTTTTTTTACACTTTGCACAATCACATCTTTCAAGTTATTATGTTAAATGAATTAACATCATTTTGTGCAAATTCACCTCCTTATCTCCTTAAAAGCATTCTCTATCGTGTTCTCTAATTTTGTTGCATATATTGAATAACTTATACATAGCTTGTTGTTTGAATATAATATTTTGAATATGATTTTTCAAAAAAAAAAAACTGAGACTATAATGTGTCTTTTGAAAAAGATCATTCTTCAATATATTTTAAATATATATCCTTGTTTATGATTTATTTTTGAAGAATTTCAACAAGAGAATATATGTTTGGTCTTCATGACAGCGATTTGTGTCTCTTTTTGTTTTAAAACTCATAGCTAATCCAAAAAGATTATAGCATACAAATTGTTTTCTTAAAAAAAAAAATATTCGACCTATTTTTATCATGAAAATGTTATCACGAATATTGAGGAATGATCATCTTGACACATTTACACGCCATGAAGTCAAAATTTTATATGTGACTTTTTGAGGTATATTAATATACGCCTTTGCAAATGAGACTTATTTATTGCATACTTCTTTTGTGAAAATTGATTTAAGTGTTTCAATATATTTTAACCATGATAGATATAAATAAGAACAATATAAAAGTCTCATACACATACTAATGAAAGTAAGGTTGAACACGTGTCTTATTGTTAATTTGTGTATTTTCAAACACTTTGTGAAAAAACATTTTTTTTAATATGTGTAAATCCATTTTTTTTAAATACAAACATTATTAGGATAAGAATGTTTTGTAAAGAGAGAAATTAGTTTTGACATGATGTCACTTTCCTATGATTTTTTTGCTTCCTAGTATGCGTTCATTCTCTCTCTAACAGTAACTATGTTCATTTCAAAATTAAAAGTTTGTCTCCTGTGAAAAAATACAAAGAGCTTGCTTATGTTTAGGAATATTGAAATATTAAAGGATATTTATTTCATAATATTTAGGAGGAATTATTATAAAATATTATTTTTCTTGCAACGAAATTGAGGTTAATTCATCTTTTTTCTAAAAATGAGAAAAATATATATTCATTACCTGATTTTCTAGTGTGTTAAAATGTTTGCATATGTTTGTATATAATTATGTTTTATTGTTTTTTTTATCATTGTCCATATATTGGTTGCAATGTTGACTAGAATCATTATTGATCATCTTACATAATATGTTCTTTAATGTTAAATGCAAACTTCACAAGTTTGATATATGAATACATTTATCAACCACATGATTTATATGTGTAATATATTCATAAATAACAAGGTTCATAATATGTTACCTCTCAACTTTATTCATTTGTCAGTATACATGTGTTGATTTATGCTTTTAATCTGTTTTGATTTCAATTTTAGGTTAAGTTTGTGATTAGATATTTTTCCTTCTCGTTCTTCTCATTTCTTTATCAATTTTACTTTCTATTTTAAGGTTTTTGATTTCTAACTTTGAATAATTGCATTGATATCTTTGTACATTGAACACTCTAAATTTTAATATTTATTTTTGCTCCTTGTGTCTAGAATAAATGAATAAATATCATGTATTGAAAGATTATATCGTATAAATTATTGATATAAATTTTCGTAAATATAAAATTCAAATTTGGTACTTATGTAATTGAACATTCAAAATTTACTATAGGGCCATTTAACGTAGTTAAAGACAAATTGTTCAGAAAAATTAGAATTCAAATTTTGATTGAAATAATTCTTAATCTGACTTTTCTTATTTTTCAACTGAACTATGGACTACTATATTTCCAATTTGTAGAAAAAGTAGAGAGTTATAAAAGAGTTAATTAATAAATTATAAAATAATTATAAAATTTTATGAAATAGATATATTGGACAGTTAAATTAATAATAATGAATTATCCATCTTAGTAAATAAAAGAAACTTGATTACACAAAAAAGAAATAATAACAATAAGAATTATATAATAACAATAAGAATTATCAAACAAAATTACTCATAGAATAACTCGTTCATGATTGTAAATAAAAGAAACTTGGAAGAAAAAAAAGAAGTGTTGGACCAAAGACGTAAGCCCCGTTCTGTTAAGTCAACTGATGACCATGTGAATGACTGTAACAATTGACCAATTTTCTCCAGCGGAACTGGCAGAGGCTCCCCACACGTGTCTCAGCCCTCACACCTAGATGTGAACCAGCTCCAACTTAAAGATTTACCTGTTGCCAAGCCTACATTTCTGCAGATTGGGTCCGGGGACTTTCCTGAGCCTAGCATAGCAAAGGCCCATCCACATCGTCTCGGTCCATTTAACTTGGCCTCGGTCTCTACTTTTTATAAAACCCATTAGAGTTTTTTATACTAACGATGTGGGATAAAAAAATCCAAAATTCCATAACATTCTTTTTGAAATCTTGAAAATATATATTATTTCAGTGCCATTGAATTTAAAGCGATTGATATACCATAATGAGATGGTCTAATCTTCGGCATTGGCTAAACTTATAATAATAATCTATACTCGCTAGAATAAAATTTAGTATGCTCCGATTGCTACAAATTAATTGCAGCAATAAGATTATCAATATTCAATTAGTAGCGGCAATAACAATTCATCACGAATATTTGAAAAAGTAATTAAATTTAAAATAATTATAATGCAAACATATATTTTGGGGAAGAGATAGAATTTCTTTTAATTGATATGGAAAAGTATTATCGATAGTTATATATCTTAGATGATATTTAACAACGGTTTGTATATCTAGGAAAAAGTTTCACTTATTTGATTCTCCATTGAAGATGAAAAAAAAGTAGCTATCAAAAGAATAATTATTGAAATGTAATAATTCTTGCTAGAAATTTTTTTAAATTTTATGTTATTTTCTATAAAAAATTCTCAATATTTTAGACTCTAAAAATATTTATTCACTTTTATAGTCTATTTAAAAAAATTATTTTTTTACGAACTTTGATACTTTTAATTCATAAAAAGTCTCTAAATATCAAAGTAAAGACTGAAATTGACCCCAAAAAAATTATGATTAAAAGTGCATAATTTATTTTAAATAATTAAACTTGAAAGGTATTGGTATTATATTGTTAAGGACAAATATGTATGTAAATAAGTTCAAACAAATTTGGTAATTATTTTTTAAGTTCACTATAATTATGGTACAGAGATTTAATTTAAAAACTTAATTTTTTTTCATAAATTTAAATTTCAAAAGTTGTGTTTCGACCAATTTATTTTAAATTGTGTTGCTATAAGAAATTCCTTTAAAAAAAATCGTAATTGTAGATTTGATCTTTTTATTTTTTTCAATGCACAAAAATTGGTTTCTTATGTTGAACATTTCTGAAGTTCAAATCTAAAGTTTTATAGGATTTTATTGTAATTTCGTATGTATTAATTATTCTACATTATTTTTGCATTTCGGTTTTTTTTGGATTCACGCATCAGTTTTTTGCCCCATTCAAAACCTATAAAATTTTGGATTGTAGTTTTATGTGGATCTGATTTGATGGATCGCAGACTTTTCTCTTGTTCAATTATAGAGATCCTCTATAAATAGAAGACCCTACTTAGTTATAAAATCACACAAAAAATTCTTCGAAAATCCGAAACTTTTATTTGCTACTCCCTTTCTGCTTCATCTTCTTTTCTTTTTTTCAAGTGGTCACAATATCATATCAAAAGTGACAATTTTTTATCATTCAGTTTGAGGGTATAGTTCAACAACAGTTTTCTATAGTGTAGTAGAACTTTAATACAATTTGTTCATGTTGTTTTATTTTGGGGAATTCGTGGTTGATAGTCTGTCTAGCATAATTTGAGCAGTGTTGTGAAACATTTTAAAGAGAACAATCTAATATGCGACTCAATCCAATAATATATTCGGTGAAATAAATTTATTTTATAAATTCAAAAATAACAGTCAGTGTTAGCGCAAGTGTGACATCTGTTGTTTGATGTTTGACTCCGCAATCGTCATTTGCGTTTCTTGAATTTCTACCACCAACTTGTTCTTCTTACCCTAAACTGCATTTGAATCAAATTACAAAATAGTCTATCTATTGCACTAAAACTTACTGTCTAATACGAGTACTAATGCCATCATTTTTCTTACAAAATTGCTATATTGAACCACTAAAATGCTTTTAACTTCGAAAAAATGCTATAAGTAACAAAAAAACTTTGTAATAGACATGTTATTGCCTACTTCAATGGAAACTTACTTTATCTATCTAAATAAAAGGGAAAATTTATTTTGAAATAGTATTTTTCTTAATCAACCATGTGATTAAGACCTTTATTTTTAATTAAATTTAGTATGATGTAAACCATTTTAATACAATAAACTTGGGTAGATGTATGTTTGCTTTATTATTGTGTTTCATTAGTTATATATATATATATATATATTCTATAATTTAATTTAGTGTTTTAGTTTTCATAATATTTTTTATATTTAAATTTCAGTTTTTAATATTCAAGTCATAAATTTTTATACTTACAATGCTATATATGGTACGAAGAAAATCATGCACAAACTAACGAATTGGAATGCATAAGACAATTAGAAAATGAGAAAGCGCTTTACTCTGCAGTTGATCCAAATAACGTAGCTAAATAGAATTCCTGGGAAATCGTCTTACTTGTAAGTAATAGTTACGTCTAACTAGTCCTAACAAAATAGAATTAGAAAATTATGAACAAAACCAAGAGAAAATAGAAAAAAAGATTGAGTTCGGTTTTTTGTGGAGTTACTCGTCTCATCTTAGATGATTTAATTTGATGACAAATGATTATTTTATGTTATTATTGATACAGTGTCTCTAAATAAATTGACAAGTGGTAATCATATATAATTTGTTATGAGTTAATTTTTTTTCTTCTAATTTTTTTTTAAGAATTACTATTTAGCAACTTATTTTGGAACCAACTGGGTCTCATCTTGTCCTTATTAAATATGTATCTCATCGAATTTAATCGAGTTAAGAGACGAATTATAGTTTGAAAGTTGGTCCGATCAAATGTCAAAATTAGATAAATAAAAAACACACCAAATCCGATCTAATTCGTCTTTTACATAGCCCTATAAATAAGGACCAATGAAATAGATTATTCATTTTTGTAGAATATCAAACTCATACTATTAATAATTTCCATTTTTAAATTGATATTGATATTTGAAAGAAAATAATTATCTTTTTTTTTTAAGTTCTCTCTAATTATGGTATAGAGATTTAATTTAAAAACTTAAATTTTTTTTCAGAAATTTAAATTTCAAATATTGTGTGTCGACATATTTTTTTTTAAATTGTGTTAGCTATAGGAAATTCCTTTTAAAAAATCTTAATTTCAAATTTGATCTTTTTATTTATTTTTTAATTCACAAAAAATGATCCCTTATTTTTAAAATTTTAGAAATTGAAAGCTAAATTTTCGAGGGTTTTATTGTAATTTCATATGTATTAATTATTCTATATTATTTTATCATTAGACACATTATTTAAAATTTGTTACATCTTAATTTTTTAGTTAAAAATCATAATACGAAATTAAAAGTGACATAATTTTAAATATAAAGATTAATTTCATGAATTAATAAAAATAAAAAAGTTAAAACTGCAATTAAACTTAAAACCTACAAAATAATGTTGGACAAAAATTGATACTTACAGTTAGCTCATTTTAAAGTTCTCTTTATATTGTGTTATAGATGCTTGCAAAATATACAAGATAGAAAAATAAAAAAAATGAAAACATCTTTGCATTTGTTTATGATGATTTTGCTTAACAGAACAAATACTAAACTCAATCACAAGTAAATATTTACTCAGCGCGATACATGGGATATTTGACGAGTTATCCGATAATTAGAGCATTATTTTGTGCGTATTAAGTTATTTTGTTCTTGTTTTATAATGTAAGTTCTTTTTTTATATGATTTTTAGAAGAAAAAAACACTGAAGGATAAATTTGCATATAAATAAATTTGTGCAAAACATGATTTTTGTTTGAAAGTAAAATATGCAAAAAAGAAAAAAATGGTAACCATAAAGACAAGCTTTTAAAGTGCAGAAAGTTTTAGGAATGATTGACTACGTGAACTTAGAAGGAGGTAAATAGATTCTTTATATAAAGTGGATAAAAACGATTTTTATGTTTGCCGGAACTATTAATGAAATATTTGAGATTTATTGTATTTTAGTAGATTTTGATAACAATAGTTTCATATATTAATTTTCTAATTGAAGAGACACTTCAATTAGATAATTAATAAAGATCAATTAACAACTAATACATAATTATTGAATGATACCTTGAATAATATCTAAATCAAACTTAATAACAATAAAT
>JBBPBT010000623.1:6607614-6618464 GCA_037974875.1 Cicer bijugum
ACAAGGTGAAAGATCAATTATCAATACAACTAAAAGTCACACTAAAAATATAATTTTTATCAAAGTTCTTAAAAATTGTTTTTCAACCAATTTATGAAATAATTTTCTGCACACAACTAAATCAGAAAACTTATCAACAATTTCAATAAACACTTGTACATAAGCTTTTTCACATTGACCTAAAATTTACTTTTCTCTTTGCATTAATTAGTTAAATACATAAATGAAAATATTAAGGAAAAATGATACATTAATCAATCCATAAGAGTTTTTTTTTTTCTCACTATAATAAATGATAATTGTTATGATTACAATAAGAAGCTTCTTGAGCCAATTGAACAAGCACTGTTAGATGTAATGCCTTCAACTCCTTAAGAATTTTGAAATCATTAATTCTTGAAAAAAGCTTTAAAAATCACCTTGAATCCCAATTGGCACAAATGAAAATTTAACCTCTATGATGACTTCAAACTTGAATCTTCACCTCTTGTTGATTCAACTACTTCAACTTTGGCAATTCAATAAAAAAACTCAAAACCCTCAATTATCCCCAATTAGGTCAAAAGAAATTCATTTTTTTTCCTTTTCTCTTGATTGTAGATGACAAACCCATATGTCTCACTCTCACAATCAATTGAACACTCACAATCACAAAGCTCTACCTAGCTAAGAATCTCACAAACAATAACCAACACCAAATAATTTTTAAGAGTTTTCAATGAGTTGTTTATATGAGAGAAGATCCAGAAGATTATGAAAGTTATGTTATAATGAAAATGGATGAAGAGTAATTAAAGTGTAACATAAAGAAAGAAAAAACACTTTTGAAGCATTATAAAAGTCAACATAAATCTAATTCAAAACTAATTTTTGATAGGGTGATTCAAATCACCCGTGTTTATTCGAATTGACTTAATGCAATTCAAATAATTTTATTATAAATTTAAGAAAATAACTCAAGATTGACTCTTGGTTATGAAAACAGAAAACAGAGAACGTTCTTTGTTTTTATTATAAAATAGAGAATGTTCCTTGATTAAATTAAAACAGTAAATCAGTTTATGTTTTATCTTAGTTAATCAATTGAGTATGACAAATAAAGAGATAGGATAGAGAATACCACACAAAGATATATCTTGGTTCACCCAACGTGGGTTACGTCCAGTCCTCACACTATGAGATTTTCCACTAAGTGTTTAAAATAAAGAACCTTCTTGATCTTACAACACCTAGTCTAGATCAACCTTGATCTGTTTCAATATCTATTACTTTCCACTCAGAAAGCAATAACATCCCCTATCTAATCTTGATAGGATGTACTCTTAAACAAACTATAAAGAAACTCTTATAGTTTGAGTTTTTACAATTGGATTGTTTTTGACAGAATCTGAGATTTCTCAACTCTTGTTTGAGAATTGATTCTTTACAAAGGATCTAATGATAATTACTCAATCTAATAATAGAATATAGATCAGCCTCTGTTTTGCGAAAAATCAGAACTTCAAGTATATATGTGATTGATTTATGGATTTTTCAGCACTTGAATTTCTTGCTTTGATCCTGGATATTTTCCTTCTATTTATAAGCATTAGAGGCCTTTAATGAAGGTCAAAAAGAGCTGTTGGTAGTGTTCTGTAGTTTGACTGAAGCCAATATATTGGATTAAAAATAATCCAGCTTTGAAAAATTGCCTTTTGACTTTTCTGGTTTAGCATTTAAAGCAGTTATGTCTTTTTCGAAAAAGACTTTGACGTTTCTCCCTTGATCTTGGATGGTAAAGTCTCGATCTTGAGTCTTGAATGTTACCAGAGAAGTTTGGAGAAGAATTATAAGTCATTACATAAGAGAATGCACAGCTGCTAAAGTTATGTAGAAAACGGAGATTGATTATCAATTTGGGTCTGTCAATTTGAACTTTCTTGAGATTTAAAAATCAATCTGGAGTTCCTGTTTTAATCATTTTGGATGTCTTTTGCAATGTCTTATCATATATCAAGGTTGATCAACCTTTCATGACAGTTTGATTTTTGGAGTTACAAACTGTCTTGATTTTTGTCTGACTTTGAGTTCTTTTATTTTAGGGATCATATAACCCTTTTGAACTTGGATGAATCCTACTTGTTCCTTGCCATGTACTGATTCTATATGAATAAATTTCCAAGGCAGACTCTTTGTTAAAGAGGTAGAAAAAGTTTGATCAACATGCTGTGATGAACATTTTTGAAGCTAGAGATCTTTCTCTGTTTTAATGTTGTTGTTGCTGTTTTTCTTTGCTTTGCTTGATTATGTTCTTAATTAAATTCACTCAAAAACACATGTTAAATTAACATAACATTTTAGAATCATAATTAACTTTCTTAATTAACCTTTGTTTATTTTCATCAAAACTTTAAATATGGAGTTTGTCTCAACAATCTCCCCCTTTTTGATTATGACAAACATGTTAATTTAGATTTTATTTCTGATTCTAATATCAAGTATGTTAAAGAACTTTAAAAGCCCCCCCTTAATTTGTGCAGTTTTTAAATTGACAGAATTTAAAATAATATATGCAATAAACTAGTTTTTCATTTAATTGAGAACAAAGATACATAACTATGAGCAGAATTACATAATCAGGCTTTCTAATTCAGATTAAAAGCTAACTTAATTCACCCTCTTTGTAATTCAAAAAGGTAGCAGAAAAACAACTAAGAAGCTAAGGAGGGAGAAGATCCTTCTAAAGAGGAGGATTTTCCTGGAGGAGGAACTTGAGAAGGAGGAGGAACTGGATGAGGAGTTGGAGGTGGAATTCCCAGCTTGGGAGCAAGTTGTTATGTCAGCCAAGTTCTTAATAGAGTAGTTTCTTGATCATGCTGAACCTGACGTGCCATTATGATATGAAGAGCAACCATGATGTTAGAATTTGAGGGTTCAACTAAGCGAGGAGAAGAGTGAAGATGAGTAGAGGGTTGAGAAGTGGTAGCAACTACAGTGTTGGATGGAATGGGTGTTTTGGAGACGGATGGAAAAGTGGCAAAGGAGGATGAGACGGAGGGTAAGGGATCAATATATGTGTTAGATGGACCAACAAATGCTAGAATGTTTAAAAACTAACTAATGCCGAAAATGGAATGGATGGTTTTTTGAGGGGATACAAACAGTGGAGACATGGTAGACACATGTGGATTGGATAGGAAATTACCAAAGTCGTGAGGAGGGGATTGAAGTATTTGAGAATCGGAGGGAATAGCAGAGGATGGTATGGTGTTTCTGGAGAACGTTCTGGAGGTGGTGGAGAATGTTCTGGATTTGGTGAAGAATGTTCTGGGATTGGTTTTTTGCTGGATATTCCTCAGGGTTAAGAGGATTTGATGAGAATGGAATAGGGTGTGTAGTAGGTCTTCTTTCTGCTGAGCATTTGCGTTTTCAGGAGGTGGGAAAAGAGGATGGAGGAGTAGGAGTTTGGGCAGAGGAAGTTTTGCGCACATGAGAGATCTTTGGTGGAAAATTTTGAGATTTTGATCAGAGATTTTTCAGAAGAAAGGGAGACTCCAAAGTACCTGAAGACCTTAGTTAGAACCATGCCACAAGGCACAATATTCTTTTTGTAGTCTTTGGTGGCTGCACAAATCATGTGTTGGAGAATCACATGAGGTAAATTTAGTCGCTTGTAGTTGAGGAGATAATGGATGAGCAGTGTGTAATTGTCAGAGACATATGGGTAGTAAGATTCAGATGTTTGTAAGAATGAGGTCCATCCAAGAGCATCAGTGTGATGCTGAATAGCATTGGCTTCGATAATGAGGTTGTCAAAAATAAAAACTCGTCCAATCCCAACTAGGCGGTGAACCCACTTGTTGGTGAATTTTTTTGATTTGTTGGGAGATATCAGAGGAGGAGTGTTTCATTTGGATCTTTTAGAAGGAGGAGATAGTTCAGTTTCAGAAGAGGTGGAGGTAGAAGAATGTTTGGGAGTTGGAGAACGTTTGGTGTGTGTTGAAGGGAAATGTTGTAGGTGGGGAGAGGATTCTGAAGGAGGGACTGTGTGAGCAGGAGAACGTTCTTGAGGTCTGGATGGGGAACATTGTGGAGAATGTTCTAGAGAGGTGGGTTTCTAACAGTGTTTTAGGTTTTGTTTAGGGGCGTGAGTTTTTCTTCTCTGAGGATTTGGAAGTTTCTTGCGAACAAGGTATTGGGCAATTGTCATTGCAGTTTTTGTTTTCATGGATTTTGTTTGTGGTTTGGATTGAGAGGGGGGTTCATTTTGTTTGGTAGGAGGAGAGACAATTTCATTGATCAATCTCTATTTTTGGTGTGGGGGAGTTGATTGTGAGGGTTCAGAGAAGAAAACAGATTTGGAAGGTCTGGTAGGTTTAATATTTGTTGGTGCCTTTTCTGATGTTGATGGTTGAGTGTTTTGTGGTGTTGTTGATGGAGTCGTCTGTGTTGGTGGTGTGGATGATGGTTTGGTATTGGTGGGTACTTTTGCTGATGATGGAGGGCAAGAATCAAAAGAATCATCAGTCTCGGAATCTGAGATAATGAAGTAAAAGGGTTTAGGGTTCAAGGGTTTTGAAGTTCCAATTCCTGATTGAACTCTCATGGAGCGTCGTGGAGGAGTAGTTTGAGTACGTAAATGTGGAGGTACTTGAGCAGTGTTTGGTGTGGGACGAGTATACAGTGGTGGAAGAAGAGTAGTCGGAGGATTGGGGTTGAGAATTTCTTGGTTGTTGTTAGAAGAAGGTGAGTTAGGGGAGGTGTGTGGTGGTGTAGGTCGAGGTGGAGGAGAGGGTGAGCGTTCCATAGATTCAGATTAAGGAGATGAATAGTATGGTGTGCAGGGAGAGACATTTTTGCATGCTGATTGGTTCACGCCATAGTTGTTTTGTGGGTGGAAGGTTGAGAGTGAAGAAGATGAATAATATGACTGGTATTTATAGAGAGAGGCTACACAACTTTTGGGGAAAAGGAGGTGAAGAGATGAGAGAGACAAAACAAATTTTCTGACTTGAGGAGAGGAAAAGAAAAGGAGAATAATTATGACCTTGCTGCCCAATGGAAACTGTTTGTACCTAGGGAACGAGGAAAAGCATTTTGGGGGCTGAAGAGTGTGTTCAGCACTCTACCTTCAGACAAAAAGGCATGTGTATTAAATGCCAAAATTTTTCTTTTTGATTTTGAGAGAGAAAATGTTAAATTAAAGAAAACTGTTGATTTTTCAAAATGGAGAATGATGAGTCTCGAAAATGAGATTGATAAACGTTCTCCGTTTTTTGCAACAGCAGAATTTATCCAGAATTTTCTGGATTTTTAATATTTTTAATATTTTTTGATCAAATTGAAACTATCCTCGACAAGAGGCTTTGTAAAAATATCAGCAAGTTGATTTTGAGTATCAACAAAGATTAATTCAATATCTTGCTTATTTACATGATCACGGATGAAATGATGTTTTATTTCAATATGTTTTGATATAGAGTGTTGAATGAGATTCTTAGATAAATTTATAGCACTTGTATTATCACAATAAATTGGAATACTGGAATGGCTTATAGAGTAATCTTGAAGTTGATTTTTAATCCACAGAACCTGCGAACAACAATTTGCTGCTGAAACATATTCGACCTCTGTTGTGGACAAGGCTATGGTGTTCTATTTTCTGCAAGACCAACTGATTAATGCTTCGCCTAAGAACTGACATGCTCCACTCATGCTTTTTCTTTCAATTTTATCTCCGACATAAACAACATCACAATATGCAATAATATCAAAATGTGAACCATTTCTATACCAAACACCAATATTAGTGGTTCCAACAAGATATCTAAATATGCGTTTTACTGTTGTTAAATGGGATTCTTTTAGTGCTGATTGAAATCGAGCACATAATCCTATTGCAAACACTATATCAGGTCTACTAGCAGTTAAATACATTAGAGAACCAATCATTCCTCGATACTCTTTCTTAGAAACAGATTTGCCATTTTCATCTTTTTCTAAAGAAGTAGATGGATGCATATTAGTGGTCATGATTTTTGACTCATTCATTTTATATTTAATTAACAGATCTTTGATGTATTTTTCTTTACAGATGAAAATGCCTTTTTCATATTGTTTAATTTGTAATCCAAGAAAGTATTTTAATTCTCCCATCATGCTCATTTCAAATTTACTTTGCATAACTTTTGAGATATTTTCACACAATTTTTCATTTGTTAATCCAAAAATGATATCATCAACATATACTTGAACAATAAGTGAATTATTTTCCTCTGTTTTCTTGAATAGTGTAGTGTCGATTTTTCATCTTTGAAAATCATTTTTAATTAGGAATGAACATAGCCTTTCATACCAAGCCATTGGTGCTTGTTTTAAGCCATATAGTGTTTTGGTAAGTTTGAAAACATGATTTGGTTTTGCTTGACTTTCAAAACCTAGGGCTGTTTTACATACACTTGTTCATTTAAGAACCCATTCAAGAAAGCACTTTTAACATCATTTGAAATAGTTTAATAAGTTTATGAGATGCATATGCAAGAAGTATTCAAATAGCTTCTAACCTTGCAACTTGAGCAAAGGTTTCGTCATAGTCTATACCTTCTTGTTGATGGTAGCCTTGAGCTACTAATCTTGCTTTGTTTCTGATAACCTTACCTTCTTCATCAAGTTTCTTTCTGAACACCCATCGAGTGCCGATGACTGTTTGATATAATGGATCAGGTACTAAAGTCCAGACTTCATTTTTCTCAAACTGCGGTAGTTCTTCCTTCATGGCATTTACCCAAGATTGATTAGTAATTACATCTTTGATTGATTTTGGTTCAATCTGAGATATCATTGCCATGTTGTTTTCCTCATTCTTGAATGATTTTCTAGTTCTGATTCCATCAGTCGTGTCTCTAATGATTTGGGTTTAAGGATGATCTTCAACTGTTTTCCAGCTTTTAGGTGGAGAATGAAACGGAGATTGTTTATCAATCTATGTTTTCTGCAAACTGTTTTGCTGCTGTGTTACAATTGGAGTTTCTTCTTCCTCATCCTTTTTACTTATATCTAAGTCATCAAACTCATCAAATAATATATGCATACTTATTTCAACAACGTTAGTTCTTAAATTAAACACTCTATAACCTTTAGATTCGGTTGAGTATCCAAGAAAGATTGCTTTGTCAAATTTTGCGTCAAATTTTCCAATAAGATATTTGTTGTTTAAAATGTAACAGTAACAACCAAAAATGTGAAAGTAAGAAATGTTTGGTTTTCTATTTTTCTAGATTTCATATGGAGTTTTGTTGATGATTTCTGATAGATACACGGTTTAAGATATAGCAAGATTTGTGTATGGCTTCAGCCAAAAAATATCTTTCAACATTTAATTCTTCTAAAATAGTTCTTGCCATTTCTTGTAGTGTTCTATTTTTTTGTTCAACAACTCGTTTTGTTGTGGAGTTCTTGCACATGAGAGATTGTGAGATATGCCTAGTTCATCAAAAAAAGTTTTAAATGAAGCATTTATGAATTCTCCTCCATGATCACTTCTTACATAAATGATGCTGGATCCTTTTTCATTTTGAACCTTTTTACAAAATGTTTTGAACACTTCAAAAGCATCATCCTTTTGTTTTAAAAAAAGAACCCATGTAAATCTTGAGAAATCATCAACAATAACAAAACCATATTTCATTCCTCCTAGACTTGTTGTTTTGACAGGCCCAAAGAGATCTATGTGAAGTAGTTCAAGAGTTCTATTTGTTGTTACAAAATCTTTTGAGTGAAAGCTACTTTTGACTTGTTTACCTTTGGCACAAGCTTCACATATTTTATCTTTTTCAAAGTTAAGTTTTGGTGATCCTCTAACAAGATCAAGTTTGGAAATTTTTGAAATAGTTTTCATACTGATATACCCAGCCCTTTTATGCCAAATTCATTTATCTTTGGTTTGAAAATGACTTCACATCCATTGTTACATAGCTGACTTATGCTCAATAAGTTGTGTTTTAAACCTTCCACATATTGAACATCATTTATTTGAGCAGAGTTTGTCTTACCAATGGTTCCATTACCTTTAATCTACGTTTGATTATCATTGGCAAATATGACCGAACCACCATCCTTTTTGATGAATGTTATGAAGCATCTTTTATCTCCTGTCATCTGCCTTGAACAGCCACTGTCCAAGAACCAAGGCTTTCTCTTTATATTTGGAAAACCAGCCTGCATGAGATATTATTTCCGCCTTAGGTACCCACTTTGTTTTGGGTCCTGGAGAGTTAGTTTTAACATTCCCTTTTTCTTTGAAACGGTATATCATCCCTTTATTTTTGAAACTAGTTGTGTTTTTAGTTGTTGGTTTTGAAATAGATTTAACCATATAGGTTTCAGAAGATTTAAAATTTGGTTTAAACGAGTTTCCAGAACATACTCCTTGTGTTTTGGAACTTTCTCCGTTTAGGAACCGTGTTGGAGATTGTTTTCCTTTATGTAGTTTTTTCAAAATTGTTTTGACAGGATGATTTCTGTTTTCAAATGCATTTTTCCTTTCAATCTTTTCATCTCTTTTTCTAAAATAGCAAGTAAATCCCAGATGTCCAAGCTTTTTACAATAAGAACATCTAGTCTTGCATTTTTCTTCCTTTCTTTCTGGGACAAAGAAATTTTCATCTAGCTTGATTTTCTGGGTTTGATTGAAACCAAGGCCATGATGTTATGAAAGGTTTCAATGGCTTTAATGAAATTTAATAAATCTGTTTTGAGAAGTTCGTTTGGCATGACTTTCTTCTTTTTCTTCCTTTTCTTTATAAAATTGTTCTTTTAAAGAACTTCATTTTTGAATAAGGAGATTTGAGTCATTTAACAAGTTATCAAATTCTTTTCCCATTTGTTCACATAAATGACAAGGTTCAAAATTCATTACCTCTTATTCCTTTGTAATGTCCTAGTTTATTGCATCCAAAGCATGTAACTTGACTCTTGTCAACCTCTATTTTAGGAATTTTGTTTTGAAATCCCTTTTTGATTTGATCTCTTCTTCTCATCATTCTCTGTATTCTTCTAGTGAGAAGAGCAATTTCATCAACTTCTTCCTGTTCATTTTCTTCTGGTTCTTCCTCTAATTGTGTTGTGATTTTTTCTTGAGAAGCTTTTAGTGTTATTGCCTTTCCTTTCTTGATTGGTTTGTCTTCTTGTAACAGTACTTTGTGTGCTCTTAATGTTGCAATTAATTCTTCCAGAGGCAGTGATTCAAGATTCTTGGCTTGACTTATAGCTGTTACCATTGGTCTCCAAATAATTGGAAGGCACCTCATGATATTTCTTACTCTTTCTTGTACTGTGTAAGCTTTGCCAAGAGATAGGATAGAGAATACCACACAAATATGTATCATGGTTCACCCAATGTGGGTTACGTCCAGTCCTCACACTGTGAGATTTTCCACTAAGTGTTTAAAACAAAGAACTTTATTGATCTTACAACACCTAGTCTAGATTAACCTTGATCTGTTTCAATATCTATTACTTCCCACCCATAAAGCAACAACATCACCTATCTAATCTTGATAGGATGTACTCTTAAACAAACTATAAAGAAACTCTTATAGTTTGAGTTTTTACAATTGAATTGTTTTTGACAGAATTTGAGATTTCTTAACTCTTGTTTGAGAGTTATTCTTTACAAAGGATCTAATTATAATTACTCAATCTAATATAAGAATATAGATCAGCCTCTGTTTTGCGAAAAATCAGAACTTCAAGTATGTATGTGATTGATTTATGGATTTTTCAGCACTTGAATTTCTTGCTTTGATCCTAGATATTTTCCTTCTATTTATAGGCATTAGAGGCCTTTAATGAAGGTCAAAAAGAGTTGTTGGTAGTGCTCTGTAGTTTGACTGAAGCCAATATATTGGATTAAAATTAATCCAGCTTTGAAAAACTGCTTTTTGACTTTACTAGTGTAGCATTTAAAGTAGTTTTGTCTTTTTTAAAAAAGCCTTTGACGTTTCTCCTTTGATCTTGGATGGTACAGTCTCGATCTTGAGTCTTGAATGTAGCTAGAGAAGTTTGGAGAAGAATTATAAGCCGTTGCAGAAGAGAATGCACAGCTGCTAAAGTTATGCAGAAAACGGAGATTAATTATCAATTTGGGTCTGTCAATTTGAACTTTCTTGAGATTTAAAAACCAATCTGGAGTTCCTATTTTAATTATTCTGGATGTCTTTTGCAATGTCTTATCATATATCAAGGTTGATCAATCTTTCTTGATAGTTTGATTTTTGGAGTTACGAACTGTCTTGATTTTTGTTTGACTTTGAGTCCTTTTATTTTAGAGATCAGATAACATTTTTGAGCTTGGATGAATCCTACTTGTTCCTTGCCATGTACTGATTTTATATGAATAAATTTTCAGGGCAGATTCTTTGTTAAAGAGGTAGAAAAAGTTTGATCAACATGTTGTGATGAATATTTTTGAAGCTGAAGATATTTCTCTGTTTTAATGTTGTTGTTGTTTTTCTTTGTTTTGCTTGATTCTGTTTTTAATTAAATTCACTAAAAACACATGTTAAATTAACATAACATTTTAGAATAATAATTAACTTTCTTAATTAACCTTTGTTTATTTTTATCAAAATTTTAAATATGGAGTTTGTCTCAACAATAAGTTAATTTAATAAGGTACTAGCATATTTACTTTACCAAAGAGTGCCTTACAATGTTATGTTACAAGTAAAATGACTCTATTTTATATTTAGATGTTTTTATTTTGTAGATTATTTTTTATTATATTAAACTATATAAAATTTTACATGATAATGTAAAATAATATTTATTTTTATGAATAAATAGTAACGTAGTTGACACAAAATCAATTA
>JBBPBT010000623.1:6618856-6653817 GCA_037974875.1 Cicer bijugum
TTACAAATAGTTCTTTTTATTTTATATTAATTTCTAATTTGTAACGACTATTATTCTGAATTCGGAGTAAAAAATGAACAGTTATTAACATATTATACTAAGAATGTGACCAAAGAAAAGAATGAGAAGAAAAATAACAATTATTTGGCAATTATTTTAGCTTGATTGTGTTTTATCTTGTAGTTTTTAAAAATTTACAAATAAATTTAAAAAATTATTTTTTTAAAAAAATTTATATAATTCGAATTTTTAAAACAGTTTTTTGACTTAAGAGTTAAAAAAACTGAAAATAAAAAGTAAAACAAAATTAATCTGTTTTACTTTTAATTTTAAAAAGTATAATATTAAAAATAGTTTTTAAAAATAAATAATCTATACAGATTTTTTAATTTTTAAACAAACCCTAATTTAGTGAAAAATGTATATTCCCACCTTGATTTTAGTTTTTGAAATAGTATCGGTTGAAAGATACTACTCTATTTTAATATACCCCTTTAAATAGAAATTGTAGGTATGTGCAGAATGAAGGAAAGCACAATGGAGTCACGCTCTAAACAATTGAAAAAAGTAGAAAACAATAGCGACGATGTTATGAGTACTTTACCTGATTCTATAATGTGCCATATACTCTCCTTCCTTCCAACGAGAACCTCCGTAGCAACGATGAGTCTCGTGTCTCGCAGGTGGCGCTACATCTGGAAAAATCTCCAGGTCTTCGATTTCTTCGTCGACTCATCCTGTTACTGTGAACAACCCAATTTTTTCAGAAGCTTTGCGTTTTACGTCAATTCTGTTCTCTCTCTCCGCAAATCCCGCGACATTCTAAAGTTCAATCTCAACTGCCAAGGTATCTCCGATAATGACACGTTTGCCAGAGATTGTATCGACATTTGGCTCCGTGCCGCCATGGGACCCTACCTTCAAGAACTTTCTATCAAAGTTTCAAACTGCTGTGGATCTCAAATCTTAAAACTCCCTTCTTCCCTCTTCGATTGCACCAACCTCGTCTCCCTAAGGTTTTTTTTTTTTTTTTTTTTTCTTTAGTTTTATTCTTCAAATTTTTAAATAGGATTTAATTCGATTAATGAAATACGGTTAAAGTCTTGGTCTAAATTATTGGATATGGTTGACTTTTATAGTAACTGAATAAATTTATGTTAATAAATGTATGTAGTGCATTACAATTTAACTATTTAAAACGAAGTAGAATGAGATGAAAACAATAGAGTATAATATAGCTATATTCTGTTTTAAATTAATTTTTCATCTATGAAATTGACGAGATTCTTATGATATAAATAAAGGTGGAAATATAAAGTGGGAATATATATATTTTTTTATTAAAGTGACTTTGTGGCACTAGTGGTACACATAAGTCATGGGTGATTATTGGTGCCGTGCTTCGGGAAAAACCAATTCCCAGGGTAATACAGTCTTTTGGTTTCTTTGAATTTTGAATATGCAAAGTACTAATATAGAATGTTATGAAAACTCTGCAGTCTTGACGGTGAAATCTGTATCAAAGTTCAAGATTCTTCGATTTGTTTTCCATCACTGAAGATGTTGGAACTCTCCTATGATGATGTTGTGAATTCAGAAGTAGTTGCCTTTCTCTCACACTGCCCTGTGCTCGAAACTCTGGATATTTACTATATCTCCAATTCTTCTGCCATAACTCCTAAGCCACCTCCCTCCAAGAGATTGAAATTTACCAGCGGGAATTTCTCTTGGACCTACCTTGAAATTGGTTCCAGTTGGTACTCTACCACCCACTACCCCAGCATCCTATTAGGCATCATTGGCAACTTGCAGAGTGCGTTGGAAGCATATCTTGATGTCTTTTACCTTCATCAAACTGAATTTGGCGACCCTATTGTCGACAAGTTCCAAAATGATCATCTTGATATATATCTACTCTTGCGTCATTCAAATTCAAAGGTCAAATTTTATTATTATGGTTTATAATTTGTATTTGTATTTGTATGTGTATTTTTATACTAATATTCCCCCTTCACATGTTATTATCGTGCAAAAGCAGTGGCCACTTCATGCCCCTGTTCTAAATTGTCCAGAATTTCACAATTTACATCATCTAAAGTTCATTCTTCCTTGTTTCAACTCTAATCTTTTGGTCAGTGTGCTTGAGAAATGCCACATGCTTGAAGTTCTCGTAATTCAGAGTTGTAAGGTTTGTTGATTTCTCATGTATTGTTCAATTAATATTTGGTATATATGTCTATGTATGCACTATATATGTATGTATTTTTCTATCTGTCTGCACACAATTTTATTTTTGAGTGATTGTGATGATGTCCTTTGTTTCTGGTAGGAGGAACCATTACCTTTAAGAACATGGGAGCCGCAGTCTAAAACAGTTCCTAGATGTCTCAAATCCCGGTTGAACTATATTCACATAAAAGGATATCAAGGATCTGAAGATGAGCTGACATTTGCTGAATATATTTTGCGGAACGGACTTGTTTTGAAGACGATGCTTATTTTTGTTGATATATCGATGGACAAAAACAACAAGTACCTTTCTCTCAAAAGATTAACAGATGCACCAAAAGGCTCACTTACATGTCAACTTAAATTTGAGGGTTTTTTTTTTAATACTCCTTTTTTTAAAGAAAATTATTCAAATATTCCATTTTCAAAATTATATACTTAAATATCCTCTATTTGAAATGGCGATTATCTTAAGGAAGTCTATTTTTCAAATGGCTACTTCCTAAAGAATTTTTTAAAAAAAAAATCAAATTTTTTTCAATATTTTTCTCTACCAAAAAATACTTTTTTCTCCTCTAATTAATTTTTTTTTAAAGAAACCTTTGGGAAGTTATCATTTGAGAAATGGGTTTCTTTAAGGAAGTCGTCATTCCAAACAACGACTTTTAACTCAGTAAAAAAAGGGTATTTAGGTATATAAATTTAAAAAGGGAGCATTTGATTAATTTTTTAAAAAAATAGGGTTATTTAAAAAAAAAAAACCTAAATTTGATGCAGCTCTGTCTCTTTAAAGTGCAAGGTCTCACTGTCTTTTTATGTCTTGTTGAATCAAAGTTGATTAAGGTTGGCTTTAGTCCTGAGTTCCTACAATTGGGTGTCCCTTCTATTTTTACATGTATGACACTGTACAAAAATGGTCATAGTGAATCAGTAATGTTGGACGAAAATATTCTACTTTTGGCACATCATGTGAAGAAAAAAAAATTATGCATAATAGTAGCTAGTAGGTCGCATCCACACGATAAGAGGATTGTTGCAAAATTATTTTTTATTTGATGAGAAGCAAATACAAATTAATTAAGTGCAAAATAAATAAGAAATAGTGTTTCACAATTGTAGCAACTACTAGTAACTTAGAGCATTTCCAACGGTAAACTTAATATGAAATTTAACAAGATATATTTAAATAGGTTCTACTATGCTATATAATTTTGAATCAACTCATTCTTTTTTTACTGTTTAACTTTTAAAAAACCATATTATATCTTATAACTTTAATTTATACATTAATATTTTATTTATATTCAATTTTACTATAACTTAAAATATTAATTTAAATATTCCAATTAATATTACTATACATTATTTTAATTTAAAATTAAAATAAAAAAAATTAATTTAAAATAAAAAAAATTAATTTGAAAAGAAGCTAACGGCTATATATTATTTTTATTATTATTAATAAATTAAAAAAGTTAACGGCTATAAATTAATAAAAAATGATAAATTTATTATTATTAATAAATTAATAAAAGGTAGCGGTTATAATTATATTATTATTAAATTGTGAAAGTAGATAGGAAAAAAAAAGGTAACTGTTATGAAGCACCGTTCCTTCCTAACAGTAAGTGATTACACGTTGGCGGATGAACTCATTTGGCTACCGTTGGAGATGTTCTAAGTGCAAAATAAATAGGATAAATGGAGTATTGTTGCAAAGTGAATGAAAATAGTGTTTCACAATTGTAATAAGTACTAATGACTAAGAACATCCAAGAAATTCAACATGAGTTCCTTAAATAGGTTATATTGTGCTACATTTTGAAGTAATTCATTCATTTTTTACTCTTTATTTCTTAAAAACAATATTAAGTCACACAACTTTAATTCATACATTAATATTTTATTTATTTTTAATTTTACTATAACTTAAAATATTAATTTAAATATTTTAATTAATATTATTATAATTTAAATTTAAAATATAATTGAACTTAAATTTTTATAACATGGTAACTCAGAATTTTGAATAAAATACAACTAAAATTGTTGAAGATTATATTGATTTGGATCTATTTGTCACACAACAAATTTGTTTGAAACAATAAGATGAAAAAATAAGTGAAAAAGTATAATTAATAGAAGTTTAAAGAAAAAAACTTGTGTAACAAAAATTGTGAAAGAAAATATTTAAGAATTTGTGTCTGATAGGGGTGTAGAACATATCTGGACTCGAACCCGACTGACCCAATAAAATATTTTAGCTTACCGGCGGGTATCTATGGGTTGGTGGATTAGGTAGATAATAAATAAGGATTTACATGGGCTACACGGTCAGGACATGGACATAGTACACACAACCCAACATGGTACAAATCAAATTTTTAGGTTATTTTTTTTTTTTTAAAATATCCAGTTATAAATTAAAACCTTAATCTTTCACATTTTCCACTCTCACCCTCAAACTCAGCCGCCTTCTTCTCTCAAACTCTTGTCTCTAATGTCGTCTCACCCTAGCCTCAAATCAAACATGCATAAAAAGCCACCTATAAATTAAGTTTCATTTGAAATTTTTACCAAATTCTAACCCTCAGATCTCTGAAAATTTTATTCAATGTTTATCTTGAATGATCGTTCTTTATTTTCCAACTACTCAATGAATAACTTTCTTCAACTATTTGTTTGAAAGATATTATAATTTTGTGCGTGTTTTGGTTTGCTCTTCTTGTCGAAGTTACTCTTTTGTGTTAGAGTTTGATCTAGTAGGTTTTTTTTTTTATGAAAAATGACTCAAAAAACACATTAGCCCTTCAACGGGTACCTAACAAATCCGACTTGTCTAATCCGTCTGATTCAAAACCCGAGACCCAACCTAAACCGCTATAAAATGATCAAACATAGGTCTACATGTGTCACCCGTTGGTTGATTCGAATGTGAGATTTGAACTGGAACTCGTCTATTGTCCACCCCTAGTATTTCATATACAAGTTAAAGGTAAAAAAAACTAAGGGTCATAAATTAAAAAAAGCTAACGTGAATAAATTAATAAAAATAAAAATAACAGTCATAAATTTATTATTATGGAAATGTGAAATTAAATAGAGACCTAACTTATTCATATTAACAACAACATAATAATATTTTGTTTCCATCTATTTAAATTTAATTATGGAAAACTAACTAACTACTCTGTCCGTCTTCAACAACAATATTTTAGATTATTATCGAGTAAATATAATTTGTGCATCTAATTTATATTTTAATATTAACTGCAAAATAGTTGACATAATTTTATTTGCAAGTAAACTTGAAACAAAAAATAATATGGGAGGGAGTTGTTAATTTATTTGTAATAGTCAACAAAATAAGAGGATTTTTTTAATTTGATCTATCGTACAGTCAAATTTTGTTTCATTTCGAAAGTAAAGAAAAATACATTTATTTTACAATATTATAAATAAATAAAATAGATACATTTATTTATATTGTTATAAATAAATCAAATAGACGTAAAGAACGAAATGTAGGACGATATCAATTGCTCAATCATAATAAATATTATTCGAATGTTATTGACAAGTCTACTGAATCTTTAGATTTATAATTTTTTAAACAAATTTTAATTATTAATTAATATTTTTAGTTATTTATGTATTATTTTTTAATTATTAGATCAAATCATAAAAAAGTTGAAAAATTTGTGTGCAATATCGCACCATACTACGTCTAATTTTGTTTTCTTCACATAATATCTCCAATATACGACCTCCCGTAGAAACTGTTAAGTCGGTTAAAATGTACATTTTAAGTCGGTTAAAATGTACATTTTAAGTCGGTTCCGTGCCCGAGTTAACCGCAAACGACTTAAAAAATGTGTTGTTTTTTAACTCGTTTCATGAACCGACTTCACAGAGCTTCATCATATTAAGTTGATTCAACTTAACCGACTTAAACATCGTAAATTCAGTACAATACATCATCTTTTTAAGTCGGATATTTTGACCAACTGACTTAATAGATATAGTTAAAATAATAATTTTTTTTTTTAATTTTTATATAAATTTCTTATTTTGTTTTCACGTAGATATCCATTAACAAAATTACAAAACCACAATGTAGCAATATTCAATAGATATATATTAATATCATTTTCTTCAATTAATTTCAAAATAAAATTCACACGATGTTTTTGAACTTATTTACTTTGATTCGGATGAATTGATCTCGAGTCACAAAAATATCTGGAAGAAAAAGAAAACACACAATCAACATTTGTTGAATTCTAATTTTTTTTTATCATATGAATATTAAAAAATACAATCAATAACAACTTATAACTATCGAAATGCACATATACTGATCATTTTATCAACGTCACAAAATAATTGTTATATATCAACAATAGAAGAATAAAAAATTATAAAAAATTATGCATATAAATTTATTAGTCAATAACTTGAACGACCATACCTGAAATGGTGGCGATGAAACGCCATTGTGAAGAAGGTGGCGAGGTGGCGATGAAATTGGCTATCGTGAAGCCAATGAAACATAAACTGAGTTTGATGATCGACGTCGAAATATGGTTAGAGAATAGAAAAGATTTATAATACACTAGTTAATAAAGTGGAAGCTAAAACGTTACACGTAGTTAACTGGTGGAAGATAAAACATTTGATTCTTTACCTTCCCTTTAAATCATCATTAATAGAATCACATTAAAAAAGTTTTAAATATTTACAAAATTGTCACCGCCTCATTTTGTTAAGTAGTTTGTCAAGTAACCGATTTAGCGACAGAGTTTAATGGATTTGTTAAGTCGTTTGTCAAGTAACCGATTTAGCGACAAAGTTTAATTGGATATATTAATTTTTTAATTTTATTTTTTTCGTATCTATTAAGTCAATCGTAAATATAACCGTGTTAACGTGTTTTCACGTATTTACAAAATTGCCACCGCATAATTTTGTTAACTCGTTTATACGGGTCAACCGATTTAAATATACATCCGTCTCATTTGTTATGTCTGGTGGCAGTTAAACTACTTAAATCTGCTGTATTAAAAGCTCAATTTTCTACTAGTAAGACGGATTTATTTTTACCTAGACCGAGTTACATATTTTGCTAAAATATATACCCTTAACTTTCTAAATTTTTCACTAATCAATCCGAGCAAACCATAAACATTATGTTATATTCATAGATGTCTCTCTTATATATTAGCCAATGAAATATTCTCATTCACAAGTACCATCATCATTCTCATTATCTATGTTCTTTTTACGACACCCTTTTTGTTCTTATTAATGTTATTTAATTTAGAATAAATAATTATAGTTTATCAGTAATCGGTGTATATATTTTATATATATTTTGTTTATGTATTATGTTAGATATAATTCAAAATGATGTGTAATTAGTTAGTTAAAATGTAGTTAGAAGTTAGTTAGAAGTTGGTTAAGTTGGTTGATGTAAAACAGTCACAAAACTACTGCTATAAAAGGCTAAGATCAATCCATAAGAGAATGTGTGTAATGCTATAACAGAAGAGCAGAAGATCAATCTGCAGAGTAAAAGAATAATCTTTTGCAGAACCAAATCAATCTTAAGATCAATCTTAAGATCAATCTCCATTTTCTGTTTTCTCTATTTTCTTCTCTTTTCTTCTCAATTCCAATTCCTCTCAATTATACAACCTGTTCCAACAAATGGCATCAAGAGCTTGGGTTCTAGACCTTGGGAAACACGAGTGAAAGTGTGAGGGGAAATCAAAATTGGGAAACACAAGTGTGAGTGAAAGAAAAAAAAGAAGAAATGAATGGAGGAGGATTTCCATCGAATTTGCCAATTCTGGATGGAAAGAACTAGGAGAGGTGGTTTGCATCAATGAGATCGTTGTTGGGAGCTCAAGAAGTGTTTGAGATTGTTCAAGATGGCTATGAACAACTTGGTGTGAATCCAACCGAAAGACAACAACTTTCAAAGATTGCAAGAAAAGCGATTGCAAGGCCTTGTTTTACATCCAGCAAAGTGTGGATTCAAACAATTTTGAAAGGATCTCAAAGGTATCTACAACAAAAGAGGCATGGGATATCTTGGTGAAGTGTTACACAGGTGATGAAAAAACCAAGAAAGTGAAGCTCCAAATGCTAAGAAGAAAGTATGAATTACTACAAATGGAGAACAATGAGAATGTGATTGATTATTTCAATCGAGTACAAACAATCATAAATCAGATGAAAGCCAATGGAGAAGTGATGACAGAGGTTATGATCATTGAAAAGATTCTGAGAACACTAACACAAAGACACGATCACATAGTGGTGGCAATCGAAGAATCAAAGAATCTTGATACAATGAAGTTGGAAGATCTGCAAAGCTCCCTAGAAGCTCATGAATTAAGGATAAAAGAAAGAGATGAGGCGCACACACAAACGCAGGCACTGCAAGCTCAAATCAACAGGAAGTCCAATCAAGATGGAGTAAAAAACAAGAAGTGGAAGGGCAAGTCATTATGGCACCAGAACCAGGATCAAGATGAGGAGGCTGGAGGCTCAAGAAGTCAGCAAAACAGTGATAATAAATGCAGGAAACCATCTGGCAAAAAGAAATTTGACAAGAGAAAGGTCCAATGTTATAATTGTTAAAAATATGGACATTTTGTAGATGAAGGCAGATCCAAGAGAGTACAAAGAGATGATGGTGAAGCTCAATTGGCCCAGGCAGATAGTTTTGACTCAGATGAAGCGCTGTTGATGGCATCTACAAGCATGGAGGATGATTGTCCAAGATTATGGTATCTTGACACAGGGTGCTCGAATCACATGACTGACCATAAAGAGTGGTTTGTAAATATTGATGAGAAGGTGAAGAAGGAAATCAGATTTACTAACAATAGCACAGTAACAGCTGAAGGTATTGGAAAAATCTTGATTCAGAGAAGGGATGGCAAATAATCCTTCATATGTGATGTGTTGTATGTGCCAAATATGAAGAACAACTTGCTAAGTCTTGGACAACTGCTTGAAAAGGGGTATTCTATGAAGATGGAACAAGGTGAGATGAGATTGTTCGATGATTCAAGAAGATTGATCTTGAAGGCACCACTAGCAAAAAACAGAACCTTCAAGATTGATATCCAGATCAATGAGAGCAAATGTCTAGCTGCTGAAGTATTGAGTGAAGATTGGCTATGGCATAAGAGGTTTGGACATTTAAATTTTAGAAGTCTTCAAATGTTGCATAACAATAGAATGATGCAAGGAATTCCTAGAATTCAAATGCAAAAGGAGTTGTGTGAAGAGTGCTGTCATGCCAAACAAAACAAAAATGCATTCAAGGCTGAAGTGCAAACTCGATCCTCAAGAATGATGGAGATAATCTACTCAGATGTGTGCGGTCCTTTTGAAGAAGTATCAATAGGAGGTAATCATTACTTTGTATCATTCATTGATGATTTTACAAGGAAAATTTGGGTATATCTAATCAAAAGAAAGAATGAAGTGCTGGAAATTCTTAAAAAATTCAAGATAATAGCTGAAAAACAAAGTGGCGTTAGTATAAAGATCATTAGAATAGATGGAGGAGGAGAATACAACTCTCATGAATTTCATGATTTTTGTGAAAGAGAAGGAATATTGCATGAAATAACTGCACCCTACACTCCCCAACATAATGGAACGGCTGAAAGGAGAAACAGAACCATAGTGAACATGGCAAGGAGTATGTTAAAAGGGATGAAAGTGCCTCATAAATTCTGGGGGGAAGCAGTATCAACTGCAATGTACATATTAAATAGGTGTCCAACCAAGAGACTGGGCACAAGGACACCTGAAGAAGCTTGGACAGGAAGGAAGCCAGCTGTGAATCACTTGAGAGTGTTTGGCTCATTGTTCTTCAGACATGTACCAGCTCAAACCAGAAAGAAACTTGATGACATGGTTGAACAAATGGTGTTGCTGGGTTATGATGCCACTGGGGCGTACAAGCTGTATGATCCAAACAATAACAAAGTAGTGATAAGCAGAGACATACTAATGGATGAATCAAGAGGTTGGGACTGGACAACAAATGCAATCAACCCTGACATACCAACCAGGCCAGACAGCAGTGCAGTAGCAGCAGAATTGATTGAAGACCAGCCAACAGAGGTAGCAGATCAGCCTGTTATTGAACTTGTGAGGAGATCAGCAAGGGTTAGACAACATTCAATCACATTGCAGCCATATGAAGTAACTTCTGACTCAACAATCAATGCAGATGGGGAATTAATTCACTTTGCCTTGCTTGCTGAATCAGAACCAATAAGTGATGAAGAAGCATTAAGTGATCCTAGATGGATGGCAGCAATGGATGAGGAACTAGAAGCCATAGAAAAGAACAAAACATGGGAGCTAATGATCCTGCCAATGAATAAAAGACCTATTGATGTGAAATGGATTTATAAACTGAAATTGAAACCTGATGGGCAGATTTCAAGGTACAAGGCCAGACTTGTAGCAAAGGGATTTTTGCAAAAACATGGGCTGGACTATGATGAGGTATTTGCTCCAATAGCAAGAATTGAAACAATAAGAATGGTAGTTTCAATTGCTAGCTATAAAGGTTGGTCTATGCATCAATTGGATGTTAAATCAGCCTTCCTCCATGGCTCATTGGATGAAGAAGTGTATGTAAAGCAGCCCCCTGGATATGTGAAAACAGGCAAGGAAGATCATGTTTACAAATTGAAGAAAGCCTTATATCTTGAAGCAAGCACCTAGAGCTTGGAACAAGAGAATTGATAGATTTCTCATAGAGCAGCAATTTGAAAAGTGTGTTAATGAGCATGGAGTGTATGTCAAGAAGGCAGCAGCAGCACCTGCATTGCTAATATACCTCTATGTCGATGATTTGCTGATAACTGGCAGTGATGAAGTGAAAATAAATGAGTTCAAATTTAGATTGGAAAAGGAATTTGAGATGACCGATTTAGGCGTGTTGGCATATTTCCTTGGCATTGAATTTGAAACTAGAAAAAATAGAATTTTTATGCATCAAAGAAAGTATGCAAGTGATGTATTAAAAAGGTTTAAAATGCAAGATTGCAATGGAAGCAGCACCCCATTAGACTCAGGACTGATGCTGTCCAAAGAAGGCAATGATGAATTGATTGATCCTACATCTTTCAAGAAAATTGTAGGATCCTTGAGATACTTGTGCAACACTATACCAGATATCTCATATAGTGTTGGGCTGATTAGTAGGTACATGGAGAAGCCTAGGACATCACACTACATGGCAGCAAAAAGGATTTTGAGATACATAAAGGAAACCATTGAATTGGGTCTGCTATATTCCTCAAAATCAGATGAAAAGGAAGCTGAACTTATTGGCTTTACTGATGCAGATTGGTGTGGAGATTTGAATGATAGAAAGAGCACAACAGGCTATGTATTTACAATCAATAACTCACCAATATCATGGTGTTCAAAAAAGCAAAGCATAGTTGCATTGTCTACATGTGAAGCTGAGTATGTGGCTGCATCCATGGGAGCATGCCAAGCTGTGTGGCTGGCAGAATTAATGGCAGAACTAGGATTGAGAAGTAACAATGCAGTGAAGATGAAGATAGACAATAAATTAGCAATAGATCTAGCAAGGCATCCAAGTGTCCATGGAAGGAGCAAGCACATTGAGACAAGATTTCATTTCCTAAGTGATCAAGTAATAAAGGGCAAGATAAAGCTGGAACATTGCAACACAAATGATCAAAAGGCTGACATTTTAACAAAAAGCTTGAAGAGAGTGAAGTTCCAAGAGATGAGGATCAAACTTGGATTAACTTCAAATTGAATCACTTTTGAATTAGGGAGCATGTTAGATATAATTCAAAATGATGTGTAATTAGTTAGTTAAAATGTAGTTAGAAGTTAGTTAGAAGTTAGTTAGAAGTTGGTTAAGTTGGTTGATGTAAAACAGTCACAAAACTACTGCTATAAAAGGCTAAGATCAATCCATAAGAGAATGTGTGTGTAATGCTGTAACAGAAGAGCAGAAGATCAATCTGCAGAGTAAAAGAACAATCTTTTGCAGAACCAAATCAATCTTAAGATCAATCTCTACTTTCTGTTTTCACTATTTTCTTCTCTTTTCTTCTCAATTCCAATTCCTCTCAATTATACAACATGTTCCAACACATTCAATTTATTTTTTTAATATACATATGGAGAAATTTTTGATTATGGATTGTAGTTGGATGCAAGCTAGTCTCATCTATGATGAACATGAGAATGGCGTGGAAGAGTTTCTAAAATATGATGAAACACATCTTCTTGAAAACAATGGAGCCTTTAGTTATCATGCGTTAATTGTATGAATCATAAGGACCAACCAATTGATACCATAAAGGACCATCTTCTTGTTGAAGGGATTTGTACTATTTATACAACAAATGTTTTTGAAAATGTGAAAACCGATGTATATTTAGACTATCATCTAAAGGACATGATCTATGACATTGGATGTGAGACTTTTAAAGAAGGAGAATACGATAAATTGTTCAAATCCAACTAACAAGTTTTGTCCTGCAACAGAATGATTGTACTTTGTATTAGAATGAGTTTGAAGAGTTGGATAAGTATTTCAATTCTACCGTATCACACTACATTGAAGCATGGTGGCTCTAGTAGTGATGACGAGATAACAAAAGGTTCATTAGGTAAGGCATTGTGGTATCTTTCCAATGCTTCCAAGATTAAAGTGATTTTTTGCTAATGCAAATGACAAAAAATCTTAATGACATTCATATGGAGATGACGCGACGGTCAACTTTATCATCCAACCGTTTCTTTGTAGTGGAAGAAAATCGATTTTTTGTTTTTGAATTTTGGCAATGAGTTGAGAAATCTTCAACTTGGTCTTGCTTATGACGGAATTAATTCATATGGTAGTCTAAGTTCTGAAGCCAAACGACAAACAACTAAAGAATCAGAATCACTCCTCTAAGAAAAGCAACAAGAATGGGAACCCTCCAAAGGTCCCGAATGCCAATGGGAAAGAGGGTCACATGGTACACAAGTGCAGGAACAAGTCAGGCCCTGCAAATCAGGCTAACTTGACAGCAGAGCAATTCATTGCTATGATAATTGAGATCAACCTTGTAGGTGGATCAGATGGGTGGTGGATAGACACTGACGCCTCTCGCCATGTTTGCTATGATCGTGTTATGTTTAAAACATACACAGATGCTGAAGATAAGAAAGTGATGTTGGGAGATTCCCACACCACTAATGTTGTTGGTATAGGAGATGTGGAACTAACATTCACATCTGGAAAAACCTTAATTCTGAAGGATGTCATGCACACTACAAAAATAAGGAAGAATCTGGTTTATGGGTTTCTTCTCAATAAGGCAGGGTTCACTCAATCTATAGGGGCAGATTTGTACACCATTTCTAAAAATAGTATTTTTGTAGGGAAAGGGTACGCCACTGATGGCATGTTTAAATTGAATGTTTTATTGAATAAAATGTCTCCTTCTGCTTACATGTTGTGTGATTTTAATATTTGGCATGCTAGACTCTGTCATATGAACAAAAATGTGATTTCAAACTTAAGTAATTTAGGCTTAATTCCGAAGTTATCCCGAAAGGATTTCAAAAAATGTGATTTTTGTAGTCAAGCTAAGATAACAAAGAAATCACATAAATCAGTAGTTAGAGAATCTGAACCCCTAGAATTAATACACTCTGATATATGTGAACTTGATAGAACACTGACTAGAAATGGAAAACGTTCTTTCATAACTTTTATTGACGATTGCTCTGACTTTACTTTTGTATATCTGATGAAAAATAAAAGTGAAGCGCTTGACATGTTTGAGATCTTTGTAACTGAAATTGAAAATCCATTTAATAAAAAGATTAAGAAGTTTCGTAATGATAGAGGAATAGAGTATGTACTCTAGTTTATTTAATGAGTTTTACAAAATCCAAGGAATTATACATGAAACTACCGCATCGTATTCACCTGAAATGAACGGTAAAGTTGAAAGAAAGAATAGAACTTTTACTAAATTAGTTGTTGCTATTATGCTTAACTCTGGTGTTGCATCTCACTGGTGGGGGGAAATCATTTTGTTGCTATATTTTGAATAGAGTTCCAAAATCTGAAAACAAAACATCCTTATGAGATAATGAAGATAAGACAACCCAACTTGTCTTATCTTCGAATATGGGGTTGTCTAGCCTATGTCAGAATCCCCGATGACAAGCGAATTAAACTCGCAAGTAGAGCTTATGAATGTGTTTTCATAGGATATGTTGAAAACAGTAAAGTGTATAGGTTTTATGACCTAAAAGCGAAAGTGATCATAGAGCCAAATGATGTTGACTTCTACGAAAATAAATTCCCTTTCAAATCGAGAAATAGTGGGGGCAGCGAACCTAGTCAAGTCTCGGTGCTAAGAAACACTGAAAGCAACAAACAAGACGAAACAGAAACTCGAAGGAGTAAGAGAGTAAAAGTTGCTAAAGATTATGGACCAGAATATATGGCATATAATTTAGAAGATGATCCTACAAATCTTAAAGAAGTTTTGTCTTCTTTGGATGCAGATCTATGGCAAGAAGCTATAAACGATGAAATGGATTCTCTAGAGTCTAACAAGACTTGGCATTTAGTAGACTTGCCTCCTGGTTGCAAACCTATAGGTTGTAAATGGGTTTTGAAAAAGAAACTAAAACTCGATGGATCAATTGAAAAATACAAAGCATGCCTTATAGCCAAAGGGTTTAGACAAAGAGAAAATGTAGATTTCTTTGACACTTTTTCACCAGTCACTAGGCTAACATCCATTAGGGTGCTAATATCACTTGCGGCTATTCATAACCTGGTGATACACCTGATGGATGTTAAAACATCATTTTTTAAATGGTGATTTGGAAGAAGAATTTTATATGGTACAACCTGAAGGTTTTGTAATTCATTGACAAGAAAACAAGGTCTGTAAGTTAGATAAATCTCTGTATGGTCTTAACAAGCTCCTAAGCAATGACATGAAAAATTTGATAACTTAATCATGTTGAATGAGTTTAAAGTGAATGAAAGTGACAAATGCATTTATTACAAATATGAAAATAACATTTGCACTATCATATGTCTCTATGTAGACGACTTACTCGTAAATAAAGTGAAATCATTGTTGAGTAACAACTTTGATATGAAAGACCTCGGAGAAGCAAGTCACTACAAGAAAACATGAATTTTGTGAGGGCCAAAAGCCCTCACAAAGGGGAAAAAACAGTCACAAAGGTGGATTTTGTGAGGGCTTTTGGCAGCCATAAAGAAGCTGGTCACAAAATTATGTGAGGGCTTTTGCAGCCACAAAGTGCCTGAAACGGGTTGGCATTTGTGCGGGCTTTTGCAACCACAAAAGACAGGCATTTCTAAGGGCTTTTGCAGCCACAAAAGTCTGCCTATGTGAGGGCATAGGCCGCCACAAAGGACAGGCTGAATTTGCCTGATTGGACCTTTGTAAGGGCTTTTTGCCGCCACAAAATAATTCGCATTTAATAAATTAATTTTTAAATTCAAAATTAATAGTTTATTATAATATTATATATAATAAATTAATATAAATATAATATTAAAATTTAAATTATAATTAAATTTAAAATATAATGTAATTATAAATTAAATTTAATATATAATAAACTAATCTTAATATAATTAAAAATTTAAAATAAAATATCTAAATTAAAATTAAAGATTAATAATTAAATTAAAGATTAATTTAAATAATAAAATATTTAAATTAATAATAAAATATTTAAATTATTAATAATTAAATATTTAAATATTTAAATATTTAAATTAATAATTATAATTATAATTAAACATTAATTTAAATTAATGTAAATTATAAATAAATTATAATTTAAATTAAAATTTAAAATAAAGTTAAAATTAAATATTAAATATTAAATATTAAAATTAAATATTAAATATTAAAATTAAAATAAATATTATATATAAAAACATAATATTAATAATAATTAAAGTTAGCTATAGCAATTATGACAAAATCAAATAAAACATGCATTCCAAAATTAACAATTAATGTCTTACAAATCCAAAATTAACAAATAATGTCTTACAAAGTGAAAATTAATTAAATACACAATAATGTCATACAACCCAAAAATAAATTATGAAATTCTTCAAATCACATCAATCCTCATAATAATTCGTCTGATCAACTCCACTCCCACCATCATTATTTCCTGCATTCATACCCGACGAAAGAAGTCCCTCAAAAGTATTATGCATTTGTGTTGGAGGAGACATCATGCTTTGAAATTGAATTTCATCTTCAATGGCACCACCAGTAGTCGAAGGAGGAGCCCTAGCTGGTTGAGGTTGATTTAAATCTGGTCTGATCAACCCAATTGTTGGCATAGTTGGTCGGTATGCAGCTTGATGATCTGGTTGAGGTTGAGGAAGTTGATGTGAAGATGATGGAGCATACTGATAATTATGAAAATATTGTTGTTGTTGAAACATTGGCTGCTGCTATTGCTGGAAGGCAGAGTTCGAAGGATCTTGGTGTTGTTGTTGGAAACTTGAAGGCGGTTGCTGCTGCTGGGAGTATTGAGAGTAATTTTGTTGCTGCTGGAAAATTGGTTGTTGATGCAAGTATTGAGGCCGAGGCGGGAATTGCCGATGAAATACAGGAGGAAATGAAAATTGTTGTTGTTGAAATTGTTGTTGTTGTTGAAACTGCTGCTGCTGCTCTTGAAACCTCTGTTTCCATTCCTCATTCAATTTATCAATTGCGGCTTGTATCAGCTGTTGTGTCCTTTCTTCTTGCTCACTTGCGGTCTCATATTGCTTCTGCTTCACTGGACCAGCTCGCATAGTAGGAGGAAGAGTAGCTTGATGATCATCCCATTCTTTCATGACTTGTTGAAGTTGTTCCTGTATTAAAAATAAAAAAATCAAAAATTAAAATAGTTAATAATTAATGTATAATAATTTAAAGGTGTAATTAATATATAATAATCAATATATAATAATTACCTGAATCGTTTTTGATAATTCATCAGTATACTCATTTGTTTGAGGATTAACATGAAGATAGTGATGTATCTCAGCCTGAGTGACCTCCCTTCCAAGTTGCTTTTCCTAAAATATATATTAAATTAATGTCAAGTTTATAAGTTGGTGAAATGTGATGATTAATTGAATAAAAATTAATAGATATATATTATAAACAACAATTAATTACCATATAATATTTAATTTCTCCAACAGACATGGAACCTCCCTTATGAGTACTAGTACCCCTCTTAGATGCTCTATTAATCTTTGCTTTTTCTCTCTTATGTTTGTAAGAATTTGTGTTCCACTTACTCCACAAAGCAGTCCAAACATTTTCACCAATCCAATTAGGTCGTTTTTCCTCGCCCTTATTACGTGCGTAAGACAACATAGATGAGAGACGCTTTGAAAAGCGATGGTCAAATGAAGCCATAATTGTGGCATCATGCTCTCTTTTCCAAGTACATTTAGTCTGTTGTTTGTTTAAATTTAAAAAATATTAAAAATATAATTCAATTAAGCAATCAAATGTATATATAATTAATTATAGTACTTAAATAAATTAATGTAATCACTTACTTTGAAACAACGTAGAAATTGATCAACTTCCCTAAATTGAGGTGTCTTATCCTCTTTTATCTCACCCCAAGACAACCATGGTTTTTTGTGTTTCTCTTGTATGACTTCAGCAATTGCCTTTGCAGATGGTTTAAAAGGAAGATATCTTCAAAATTTACATGCAAATTAAATATAAAAATTAATCAATAAAATAATGTAACATATGCAATAATAAAATATTTAACAATCATAATTAATTTAATCAATCATAGTTTACATACCCATCTCCTTCTGGAGTGATGACAATGCGGTTGTAGCAATCAACACATCCGAGTTCCATTATTTCGTCTAAGGTATAAGGCTCTACTGGGACCTCTGGATATAGAGGAATAGCTCCACCACTAGTACCAATGATCGGCATCGGCATAAGAGATGGGTCATTAACAACATGTGGTCTAGCAACTTTTTTCTTACCACGTGATGTTTTGGATATTCCTTGTATTGCCCCCGTTCCTGGTCCTCCTGATATAATATTATACATATCCATACAAATATATATATATATATATATATATATATTGTCGTTCATTTCACATTACAATATATAATATTATACATATCCATATCCATACAAATATATATATATATATATATATAAATATATATATATATATAATGCCTAATTAATTAATTGTCTTCGTCTTGGTCATCTTCATCATCAATATATTCATTTGATGAGTGAATTAAGTCAATATTGCCTTCATCGTTCTCTAATTCATCTATTTCTTGTTCATCAACTTCTTCTCCAAATTGTGACTCAAGACAAAGTTGACTAATAGTCTCATCTCCAATCACATGATCCAAATTTGACATTTCATCCATTTGAAATGCAACTTCTTCATTTTGACCTGCTTCTACTTCTTCTATTCCACTCGTTGGTCTTGTTTTGATTGCAGCACACCAACCTTGTTGGCTTCTGACAGTTGATGGATAAGGAACATAATACACTTGTCTTACATTATGGGCCAGGGCAAATGGATCAAACCGTGGATATCTTTTGCTCATTCGAATGTCTACAGTATTGGATATCAAATTGATTTTAGTTCCTCTGCTAGATGGATCAAACCACTTACAGTAAAACAACACCACTTTTTTCGCATAATCTACGAACGTGTAGTCAATTTCATAAATATGCTCAATTACGCCATAGAAATCTTCTACTACACCATTATCAGATACACTTTTCATACAAACTCCACTATTAATTGTTTCTTTTCCTTCAGTCCAAGATTCAGTGTGAAATTTGTATCCATTGATGTAATAGATGTGTCATTCTTTGAAACTTCTACTCGGGCCCATAGATAAGTGCCTTAAGTGGATGTTGATAGGAGTTTGTTCTTCCAGATGCACTTGTTGTTGAAACCATAATGGGAAATTTGAATGTATATCATTAGATGATTGTCCCGTATTTAAAAATGTCTTGATCGATGACCATATATATGGTGAATATCAATTTAATCATATAATAAAATATAATTATTTAATAAGAAGAGGAATTTGAAACATACTCAATGTATGGTTTGACTTCAGTGCAGTTAATCAAAACGTTAAAATGTGCCGCATTAAATACTTTGTCGCTTGGCCAGAAAATCGGAAAATCCCTACCAGCATGATGACCAGACAAGCAAAAAACTGATAAAGCATATGGATGATGTATAACACTATCAGTAGCGTTTCTTCCGTTAACTGGTGACAATGTTTCATTGTTGAAATAATGAAAACAAAAGTGTGTTGTTTCACGGTGTAGGTAAGATGAACAAATTGAGCCCTCAACTCTAGCTTTGTTTTTCACCGACCGTTTTGAATAACCCATGAACCTATAATATACAAAGAGATGTATAATAAGCTCCATGTATATATAACTTGAAGTATATTGAAATTAAAGAGATGTATGTATATCTATATCACCTTTCAAATGGATACATCCATCTATACTGAACTAGTCCACCAAGCCTAGCTTCACTTGCAAGATGCACTGAGAGATGCTACATCGAATCAAAAAACCCAGGAGGAAATACTTTCTCCAACTAACATAGAATGATCAGAATGTCATTTTTCATCTTGATCAGATCTTTATCAATGAGTGTTGAAGAACACAAATTGTTGAAATATTGACTCACTTCAATAAGTGGGTTCAATACATGTGTCGGTAAAGCACTAAAGGCAATAGGAAGTAAACACTCTAAAAATATATGACAATCATGACTTTTCATCCCATGCATCCTCCCATTTTCCACATCAACACATCTTGCCAAAATGGAACAATAATCGTCAGGCGTCTTCATCTCTTTGATCCAACGATAAACAGATTTGGCTTCATCAGTTGATAAAGTGTAATTCGCACGAGGTTTTAGGGTCTTGCCGTTTTGTTCTACCAACAACAAATCTGGTCGTCTGCAATATATACCTATGTCTTTTCTTGCTTTGTCATTATCTTTTGTTTTCCCTTTCACATTCATCATAGTATTAAAGATGTTGTCAAAAAAAATTTCTCAATATGCATAACATCGAGATTATGTCTCAAAAGATTATCTTTCCAATACGGTAGATCCCAAAAAATACATCTTTTTGTCCAATTATGCCATTGTCCGTAACCTTGTGGTTTACAAGCCACACCATTAACAACATGTACCTTTGGCATATCTTTTACTTTATTCCAAACTTGTTATGATGTCAATTTAAGCGGGGGTCCTAGACTTTCTGCATAGCCCTTCATAAATGCAACTTTGTTCCTTCTAAATGCATGATCAGCAGGTAAAAACCTACGATGCAAGTCAAACCATGATGCCTTCCCGCCAAATTTTAAAGTAAATGCTTTTGTATTTTCCATACAAATAGGACAAGCTAGTTTACCATGGGTGCCCCATCCTGACGACATCCCATAAACGGGGAAATCATTAATGGTCCACATCAATGCAGCTCTCATCATAAAATTTTCTCTTCGAGCAATATCATATGTCAAGACACCATTCCACAACCTCATCAAATCGTCAATCAAAGGTTGTAAATAAATATCAATACCAGTTGTACAATTAGAAGGACCTGGTATCACAACAGCTAAGAACATATAAGGTTTAGACATACACGTATCAGGAGGAAGATTGTAAGGAGTAACAATAACCGACCAACAAGAATAAGGAGTAGACGATGCTTGTATGTAAGGCGTAAATCCATCTGAGGATAATCCAAGTCTTACATTGCGTGGATTTGATGCAAAATTAGGACGTATTTGATCAAAGTGTTTCCATGCCTGACCATCAGAAGGGTGTCGCAACTCGCCTGAATTTCTTCTATTCTCATAATGCCACGTCATCTTTCCTGCAATTTGTATTGATGCAAACAATCTTTGCAATCTTGATACAATAGGGAGGTAAAACATTGCTTTCCTTGGAATTGATTTTCCCCTACTTACCATTGAGTTATTCCTATGGTGATACCTTGGTTCTTGACAAAACTTGCAGTCAACTAAGTTTGACACAACAATCAATCCTCTTGACACTTAATCCTAACTTTGACACTAACCGTTTCACATCGTAATAACATTGTGGAAAACCATCTCTAACAGGTGTTGTGTCTAGCATCATTTTAGTCATCAAATCCAAAGCTAAATCAGGAACATGAAATTGAGACTTTAGACCTAACAATCTAATACACATTGATAACTTTGAGTTTGAAGAACCTTCAAACAATGGTTTATTTGTCTCTTTCAAAAGACCATAAAATCTATGAGCTTCTTCATTGGGAAGTCCATCGGTATCATCATATTGATCTTCATTCGACATAAACAACATGGACATCTCATTCCTCTAAATCCATATATATATATATATATATATATATATCGATGTTTTATATATTAATTTCTTTATTTTTCAAAAGCATTATATATAAATTTTGACATATTTAAATGTCAATTAGGGGAGCATGCATTTGCATACAATATAATATATTATTATCAATACAATAAATATATATAAACCGAAATAAAATTTTAAATTATATATATATATATATATATCAATACTATCAAAAAAATATCAATACTAACAAAAAAATATCAAAACTAACAAAAAAATAAACATTATATATATATATATATATTAATTTGGAAACAATATAATAAATTATTAATCAAGACTATATCATTATACAAACCTATATAAAATTTTAAATGATGTTCTTTTAAAAATCAAGACATATTTATAACAAAAAATAATAATATCATCAATTTTAATAATGTTTTTTAAATAATAATTATATTAAAACCAATATATTTTAAACGTGGTTTGAAACTTTAATTTATCATATATTAATATGTAAACAACATCATTCCTATATTTTTAAAATCAATTTATAAAACTAATCTAAATATATATATTACTAATCTATATTTTAAAAATAATATATATATATATATATATTTACTAATCTAAATTTAAAATATATAAAATACTAACTCGATGTCGAGTAGCGTCCGACTTCAAGTTTTCACTCACGTACGATGCTTGCAAGTCTTCGAAATAATTAACAAGCATTATAAAAATAAAAATCAATAACATTAATAAGTTATAAACTACATATATAATATAATTTATATTTACCAAATTTAAATGAAGCTTAAGAGTAATTTTGTGTAGAGAGAAGGAGGAGAGAATAGTTAGAATGAGGTTTTAGAGAGAAGTTGGATGTGAAAAAATGAAGTAGGAGGGTGAGAAATATATATAGTGTTGGCCTTGAGCATTTGTGGCAGCCAAAGCAGCCACAATGCCAATGGCTACTTCACCTATGTGGCAGCCTGGGCGGCTAGAAACGCCAACGGATAGAATGGAGTTTGTGGCGGCCTTTGCCGCCAGTAATGCTAACGGTTATGTACATTTGTGACGGTCTGAGCGGCCACAAAATCCAGCTGAATTGGGCGTCCTTTGTGGTGGCCTCTACAACCACAAACGCCACGTGCGCATTGGTTTGTGGTGGCCTATGCGACCACAAACGGCCTAGTCACATCAGTCCTTTGTGACGGATTTGGCCCTCACAAAAGTCATTTTTTGTGGCTGTGAAAGCCCTCACAAAATCCAGAAACATTTAACTGGATTTTGTGGCTACCTAAGCCCTCACAAAATCACAATATTGTGATTTTGTGAGGGTTTAGGCAGCCACAAAATCCAGTTAAATATTTAAAAATTTGTGAGGGCTTTTTCAGCCACAAAAAATGATCAATTTCAATTTTAGCCTTTGTGAGGGCTTTTTCGGTCACTAATTTGTGAGGGTTTATTCGGCCACAAAATATTTATAAAGTTGGCCACAAAATAGGGTTTTTCTTGTAGTGAGTGTAATCCTTGGAATTAAGATTACTAGGTCAGAAAATGGAATTTCTTTGGATCAATCTCACTACATTGAAAAGATCCTAAAGAAATATAATTACTTTGACCGTAAACCTGCTTGCACACTATATGATCCAAGTGTGAAACTTTTCAAGAACTCTGGTGAAGGTGTTAGACAAACTGAATATGCAAGCATCATTGGCAGCCTCAGGTATGCCACTGATTGCACTAGAACCGACATAGCATACGTCGTGGGATTGTTGTGCAGGTTTACTAGCAGACCTAGTATAGAGCATTGGCACGCTATTGAAAGAGTCATGAGATACCTTAAAAGAACGATGAGTCTCAGATTACACTATCAAAGATTTCCTGCCATACTTGAAGGATACAGCGATGCTGATTGGAACACCTTATTAGATGATTCCAAAGCAACTAGGGGCTATGTTTTCAACATAGCCGGTGGTGTTGTATCATGGAAATCAAAGAAACAAATTATATTAGCTCAGTCCACTATGAAATCTAAAATGATAGCACTAGCTACTGCTAGTAAAGAAGCAAGCTGGTTGAGATGCTTGCTAGCAGAGATCCCTTTGTGGGAAAAACCATTGTCAGTTGTGTCAATCCACTGCGATAGTACCACGGCTATTGCAAAAATTGACAATCATTATTACAATGGTAAAAGAAGACAAATTCGTCGTAAGTACAACACAGTTAGATAATTACTTTCTAAAGGAGCTATTATAGTGGATCATGTATGCACTGATGAGAATTTAGTAGATCATTTGACGAAAGGATTAGCTAGAGAGAAAGTCCTAAATACATCCAAAAGGATGGGACTAGTGTCTATAGATTGATGAGTCACCTATAATGGTAACCCGACCTAAAAGACTAGAGATCCCAATAATTAGGTTCAATGGGTAACAACAAGTCATAGTGATATGAGATGAACATGCTACATAATATATGAGGGAAGCATGAGTCCTGAAGCGATGAAAGGATGAGATAATAGAAACTCTTAATGAGATCTATACTCTATGAGGAGTGGAGTACCTAGCTACAGGAGTACTCTTGATAGACTCACCTATGTGAATGAGGAAGTGGTGGCTACTTCCTATGGAATTTTAAGGCAGAATTCCTAGAGCGTTCACTACATTGGGATACACGTGCATGGCCCTAAATGCACGGGCTTTTGAGATTACATCCTATGAAAAGGTGATGTGTGGGTTTGATGTCAGAGATAGAGTTCAAGACTACGAGTCACTCTTGTTGAATCTAAATCTTACTTGCTACGCAAAGGTTCAAGTCAAGAGACACATTTGTTTATGCATAATCTTATAGAAGCGTTTGACGCTATTCAAGAACCTATTTTTTAAAATTCAAGTGGGGGATTGATGGAAATTAAATGGAATTAATGATGGCAATTAATGAAGAACTAATGTTGTGAATTGGAAAAAATGAGATGTCCCACATAGGAGGGAATACACTCATTAGTAGCATTTATAAGGTGGAGGTATTGGACTTGGGTTGGGTCCCAAGGGGCACCCCAATTTTGTGAAGGAGGAAGAACGCAAGCAAATGAACCACCACAAACGCATGCCCGCCGCCGCCGTCTGTCCGGTCGGCACGGCCCAGTTCAGTTTTGATCCAGTCAAAACCCTAATCAAATCTTCTGTTATTTGCCTAGTCAAAAGCTCTTTGTATCTGAGGCTTTTCTCACTTCTCCCCCTTCTTACTTTTTTCTTATATTTCTCACGAGTGGTCTTAGTGCCATATTACGAGTGACAGTCATTCAACGGTTTTCTACAGTGCAGTAGAACTCCGATACAGAGTATCTGGGTTGTTTTATCCTGGGGACTTCGTGGTCGATAGTCTGCCTTGCACAATTTGGGTAGTGCCTCGAAACGTCTTAAAGAGAGCGATCTAGTTCGCGACTCTACCCAGTAATTTTATTCGGTAGCATTGTTCTTTTTCAAAAGTTTTTTTAAAACTTCGTAAACAACAATAACCTATATGCTTTATTTGACATGAAGCTCAAATATGTTATCAATGACATTTTCTAGACCAAAGTAGCCAATAAATGATATAGATGTTTATCTACGTTCATTGCTTGAAGATGTGACAATTATTTGAGAGGATGACACAATAATGTTTGACGGCTACTCAAATGAAAAATTTAAGTTTCGAAAAATGCTATTTTGTACCATCCACGACTTTCTAACATATGGCAACTTGTCTGGATATAGTGCCATCTATTTGTGAAGAATGCATATTTTGCCATCAACTGAAACATTGAAGGCAATTTGTTTACCTTTGGCATTCGAGATTTCTCAAATGTAGTCACCTTTATCGTAAGTTGATAAAAGCTTTTAATGGTAGTCAGGAATATGAAATTGCTCCAAATGCCAAGACTGGAGAAGAAGTTTATCAACAATTTATATACATTAAGGATGTAACACCCAAAATTATATAATAAACTATTTTATTAATAATATATTATTTTAAATAATTAATTTGATGTTAAAATTATTTTATAATATATGTTGATTAGTTTTTGTTATATGTACGTATTTTCTAGAATGTGCTAATTTTATACATATTTAACTAAATGAATAATGTAAATAACATTTATTTTATTATTTTAAATATTTTTCTAAAAAACCATAATATTTTTGTTTAAAGATTTTAAAGAATAAGATTTTAAGCAGTTTTATGTGTATATGTATGATGATAATTAATGTGATTTTTTAAAGAATAAGTTTCTTTGATCTAATTTCGAAATTAACCTTTTAGAATGTGTTATCATAATTTATTTTGACGTTTACCCATAAAATATTGAGTTAGATCAATTGGAGGAAGAAGAGTCAGAAAAACAAAGGCTTCTCGATTGTGGACTCAGACAATCGTGTGAAAGCATCAAAATATAGTAAGGGTGAGATGAACGGGAAAATCGTATTTCTCAACGATTTATCTGAGGTTTTCTACGTACGCCTGCAGCCCTTTGAGAGAGTAATTAATTAATGTGAAAATATGATAATTGTGAAATTAAAATGTTAAATAAAAATATGTATAAGGTGTTGATTGATTTAGTTTTTAATTATTGTGTGGTATTTGATATTATTGAGATATTGGATGTTAAGTGAATTTCCTTTATATGATTGATTTGATGAGATTTCGTGATGTGATGTTAAATCTTGAATGCATTGTGTGACATAATAATATATGATGATGATGGTGACTGACGGTTCAGATTTTATCAAATTGTGATGAGTATGGTGATGTCACTCCATAGTTGATGAAATAGTGGTGATTCCAACATGTGCTAAAGATAGTGCTCTTAATGGAGTAGTCTACGTCAACGAGGTGAGAGCATAGATATTGGGGATTTTTGACATGGAGATTATTTTGTCATCATATAAGTATGACTTAACAAGTTTAGTGATGTTGGAGAAGTACAACTGAAAGAGCTTGATCGTGGATGAAGTAACAATGTCAATTTACAAGAAAGGGGGGTTTAAATTGTAAATGAACCTTTTAAATATTCCTGTTAAAAACATAAGAAAATAACTCAAGATTGATCTTGATTGTGAAAACAGAAAACGGAGAACGTTCTTGGTTTTTATTATAAAACAGAGAACGTTCCTTGATTAGCTTAAAACAGAAAATCAATTTGTGTTTTATCTTAGTTAATCAATTAAGTTTAACAAATAAAGAGATATGATAGAGAATACCATACAAAGAAATATCCTGGTTCACCCAACTTGGGTTACGTTCAGTCCTCACACTATGAATTTTTCCACTAAGTGTTTAAAACAAAGAACCTTCTTGATTTTACAACACCTAGTCTAGATCAACCTTGATCTGTTTCAATCTCTATTACTTTCCGCCCAGAAAGCAACAACAACACCTATCTAACTTTGATAGGATTCAATACAATCTAAACAAACTATAACGAAACTCTTATAGTTTGAGTTTTTACAATAAGATTATTTTTGATAGAATCTGAGATATCTCAACTCTTGTTTGAGAATTGATTCTTTACAAAGAATTCAGTAATAATTAAGCAATCTGATATGAGACTTTGGGACTGCTTCTTCTTTGCGAAACTTCAGAACTTCAAGTATGTGTATGTGATTGATTTGTGGGATTTTACAACACTTGATTTTCTTGCTTTGATCATGGATATTGGCCTTCTATTTATAAGCTTTAGAAGCATTTAATGAAGGTCAAAAAGAGTTGTTGGTAGTGCTCTGTATTTTGACTGAAACCAATATTTCATAATAAAAATAATCCAGCCTTGAACTTATTTAAAATTACTTTTGACTTTTCTGGTACAGCTTTAAATCAGTTTTGTCTTCTAGTTAAAAAGCCTTTGAAGTTTCTCCCTTGCTTTTGGATGATACAGTCTCGATCTTGAGTCTTGAATGAAGCCATAGGAGTTTGAAGAAGGATTATAAGCCATTGCAGAAGAGAATAAACAGTTGCTGGAGTTATGCAGAAAACGGAAATTCATTATCAATCTGAATTTGTCAATTTGATCTTTATGGAGATTTGATGATCAATCTGGAGTTCCTGTTTTAATCATTCTGGATGTCCTTTGCAATGTCTTATCATATATCACAGTTGATCAAACTTTCTTGACAGTTTGATTTTTAGAGTTACAAACTATTCTTATTTTTTACTGTCTTTGAGTCCTTTTATTTTAGTGATCAGATAGCCTTTTTGATCTGGGATGAATCCTACTTGTTCCTTGCCATGTACTGATTCTATTTGAATAAATTTTCGAGGCAGACTCTTTGTTAAAGAGGTAGAAAAAGATTGGTCAATATGTTGTGATGATCATTTTTGAAACTGGAGATCATTCTCTATTTTAATGCAGAATGTTTTTGTTGTTGTCTTTTCGGATTTGCTTGATTTTGTTCCTAATTAAATTCACTCAAAAGCACAAGTTAAATTAACATAACATTCTAAAATCATAATTAACATCCTTAATTAACTTTTTGTTTGTTTTCATCAAAACATTAAATTGAGATTTTGTCTCAACAGTGGAGGTCTGTTGTTGAGCCTTACGACAAGATTGTTAGACCTTGGGATATTTTAGTTGGAAAGTCTTAAGTGACTTGAATGTAGCCCTCCAAATATTGGGAGCTACCATACAACACACGTTTACGTTGACAATCGCGTATATGTGTCTCGGGTTAAGTTGAAGGGATAATATTAAGTCTCCTAAACAAATACTTCAGAGTTATAATGGTACCAAATAATGAAGGAGTATAGAGAGTTTAATCCCATCACTAGTAAAATTTTACCTTGTTAAGTCGGTTAAAATGTATATTATAAGTCAATTTCGTGTTCGAGTCAACAACAAATGACGTAATAAACATGTTTTTTAATTTGTTTTATGAACTGATTTAATAGAGTTTCATCCTTTTAAATCAGTTCAACTTAATCGACTTAAATATCATAAATTCGGTTCAACAAATCATCTTTTTAAGTCGGTTTTTTTTATCAACAGACTTAATAAATAGAGTTAAAATAATTTTTTTTTAAATAATTTTCTCATTTTTTTTATGCTCCTGCTCCATACATATATAAATATAGTATTTCATATTAAATTTCAAATTAAAATTTAGTACTTTCAACCACAATTTTATATAACCATATAATAACTAAAATATACAATAACAAAAGTTCATACAAAATATAGAGTACAAAGAAGATATTTCTCATTTCTGACTACTCTTAACAAGACGAAAAATGATTTAGATGTCCATTAACAAAATTACAAAATCACACAATATTCAATAGACATATATTTAAGCACCATCATTTTCTTCAATTAATTCTAAAATAAAATTCACACAATGTTTTTGAACTTCTTTAATTTGATCCGGATGAAATGATCCCAAATCGTCAAATATATGAGCAAAATAAAAAAATCAATCAATATCGATTGAATCCTAATTTTTATCATACGAACATTAAAAAAACACAATCAATAACAACTAATAATTTTTATCATACAAACATAAAAAAAACACAATCAATAACAACTTGTAAAAAATTTACGTACTTGCATCTATGAATCAACAATACTAGTTGTTACAATATTCAACATATGTAACCTGACATATAATAACCACACTCGTAATTTGATGCTTGTCTCTGACTCTAAAATTGAAATCACAAAAAAAACTGTTAAATGCATAAAATTGTTATAATATTATAAATGAAGTTATTTATTTGTAAACAACTTACTATAGGAAGACTCCATATTATTTTTGGTTTAACTCTCAAACCTAACAACCTATAATAACCTTCGAAAGGTCTACAAAATAAAAATAATTATTAAAATTGTGTTATAAAACATATTACAATACTTATGAATAATATAAATAAATTAAATACTTACAAAACAACAATGTGACATATTTTGTTTTATCTAACTTCCTTCTCAATGAACATATAAAGACTACATTATGCTCTTTAGGATTAATCATAAGAAATTGCCAATTATGACTACAATACACAACTAAATATATGTTATATTCAATTTTCTCTATTATAAACGGTAATTGCAATAGAAAATACTTACTTTATGAGGTAAGGAGCTAGGTAACAAGTTCTTTTTTTCTCGTACAACTGCTTTTGAATGTGAATTTGAGCATTAATTGAATCATTTTCACTTTAGATGAAACTTAGATCAATAAATCCATACACTTCACTATTTCCTAAGTCAATACAACAACGATATAGATACCTAACATATGAAACTTAATTTTCATTATAAATAAAATTCATAATTTGACAAAATTTACAAATTTACAAATAAAACATACTTATGTTAATCCATTTCTTCTATTATTTCAAAATTAATTAATTAATTAATTTTTCTGTGCATCAATGATAAGAGCTATTAATTCAAGAATAATGGTTCCTTTAATTTCTTAAAGATTATAAGACCTATTACTTCAAAAATAATAGTTCCTTTAATCTCTTAAAAATTAATACATAAAATACTATATTTGTAAATTTTACACCTTATCCGTCTTTCTACATAAAATAGTATTGTTATTCTATTTTTTATTTTAGTTATTTTGTTGAAGAGTGTTTTTCAACCAAATTTTAACTTTGTTTGTTACATATTATATAAAAAAAATTAATAATTTTTAAAATTATTTTTAAAAAAAAAAAAGCAAAATTTATTTTATGTTTATTTACTATGATAAAATTTATTCGTCCAAAAAATAAAAGGACAAACCTAATTGATTTAGATTAAATGAAATGATGGAGAGTGTTTGTGTGCATAAAATCCGATCAAAAGTGACATATAGGTTACGACCCCTCTACTTTAAAACAAACTCACCCTAAAATTATTCATGTCTACTGTCTTTAATACATAACATATTACATTTATAAAGTTTACACCTTATCTATATATTTTCTATATAATATACTATTGTTTTGCTCCCTATTATATGTCCACACATAAATTCTAAAAAATGAAAGATGTAAAATATGTAATTTAACTTAAGAATCATACATGTCTTAATGAATTGATGAAGTGGTAACGATAAAATGACAATGGGTTGTGAAGTCGAATCCAAGTTGTAAGTGTTTTACGATGTAGAGGTTAGGAATAGAAGGGGAGGTTTAGAGAGCAAATGTTATGGGAGTGGGAAGATAAAACAAACGCTAAGTGCACGACATCCTTTATATTTCTTTAGTCTGCCTTACACAAGTTTTAAATTTATAAAATTGTCACCGTCTCATTTTACCGTATCTCTTAAGATGGTTTCCAATATAACTCTGTTAATTGTGTTTCATATATTTTCAAAATTGCCATCGCCTCATTTTGATAACTCGTTTATATGGATCCGACTTAAATATACATCCTGTATTAAAAACTCAGTATATTAAATATGGATCATGTATATGGATCTGACTTAAATATGCATCTTGTATTAAATATACATCTTGTATATGGACTCGTCTCATTTGTTAAGTCTGGTGGTACGTAAACGACTTAACTCGTTGTAGTAAAAACTCAACTTTCTACTAGTGCATGCATATCATTGCATTGTCTTGTGGTTTTTATTGTTTTGATTAATGTATTTCAAAAGTGATAATAGTTTCTCTTAGATGATTTGATGCATATTATAATGAGATAATGATTTTACTTGAGTGACTTTGATGTTATAATATGGTATTATTTCCATGAATATTTTAAAATATCATGATGTGTTATGAGGACAGTGTCTTATGATTATTTGCACATTCTTCTTATTTATATTATATTATCAATATGATTTCGAAACTCACATCTTTCGTTGTTTGTATTTGACTGACTAGGCTATGTGTTTGCAAAATCGCAAACATTACAGGCTACTAAGTCTTGACTTCAAGTTTGACAGAAGTTTCGCTCTGATATGTGATACCGAGAAAGAGATTTATAAGTTTTATTTTCCTTATTAAATTATAATGTACTTTTTATATGAATATCTTGTGTTAGTAATAGTAAGTTTTTGGAATTAAATTAGTAAAATACAGTTAAATCAATTTGATTGATATTGCACTTTTTTTATTTGGAAATTTTAGTTTTAAGTATCCCATACGTATTTTGATAAATGTGATATCTTAAATCACTTATAAAAATATTTATTTTCTTGATAACAATTTTTATTTATCTTATACAAATTTGTACAAAACAAAATTTAGTATAAACTATTATATATTATTTTAGAGTTTAAGATGTCACAAAGGTAATATTTGAAGTAGAAAAAGAAGATTATTGATAAAAAAAAAAATGAAAGAAAAGGCTGATGTTCTTTGATCTATGGTATTAGTGTAAACTTGATTTTTTACATTGTATTGATGTCATGCATCATGAAAACAAGTGTCTTAGTGAATGTTTTTGGAGCACTTCTCAATATTCCAAACAAGACAAAGAATGGTTGGAAGGCTTATCTTTATTTTCTTGACACGTATAAATCATCAGTTAGATCCAATAGATAAAGATAAAAGCAAATATTTGCCCCAACATAGAAAATTTTGTCAAATGATATAAAGAAGTTTATGTAAATCTTTATGGAGCGTCGAAGTGCCATATGGCTATTTTTGAAATACTAAAAGGTTATGTCAATGAAAGATCTCAACTTAGGAAGATTAAAGTCTCATGATTGTCACGTCTTAATACAACAACTACTACTTATGGCTTTTCATGCCTTCTTACCTAAAATTGTCTAACATGTTATTACTAGATTGTGTTTATTCTTCAATACTATCTCTAGTAAAGTATGTGATGGTCAGAAGTTGAATGAGTTGAAAAAATGAGGCTATAAATATTTTATGAGATATATTTGTCTCTTTCTTTTTTTGATATCAATATTCATTTAATTATTCATATAATGAAGAAAATTAGATTATGTAGCCTTATTTATTTAAAGGGGGGTATATTTAATAGAACCATACATAAAAATAATGAAAATATTGAAAGAATATGTGAATAATTTGCACCGTACGTTATAAAATCTTTATTGTTGAAAACTACTTAATTTCGTTCGGACTACATGTGAGGAGGAGTAAATTTTGTAGGACTTGTTAAGTCTCGTCATGATGTAGGATGCGAAGCTAGGGGTACTAAGATGTGTAATTATTGTTCTACTAACGGCATAATAATGATCCTTACATATATTATATCTTGCAACTATCACCGTTAACCTTATAACTTGCAATTAAATGTACTCTAATTGTTATATACTATTCACGCAATCATTAATAATAACATCGTTTTAAATTTATATATTATTTTTTTTTTAACTTTCTTTTTTTATTAAAAAAAATATTCATTAAATCAATTTGGTAGAACACATTAAATTCAAATTACAAATTCAACATCACTAAAAATTAAAAGAATAAATATGCAAATAAATTCACAACATAAAAATTAATAATATAAAACGACATAATAAATATAAATAATAACAAAATCAAAGTGATTGAAATACTTATGTCTTTGGATCTATAACATTGATAATCTAGTTGTTAATTGAATTTGAAGTAACACATACTCAAACTATCAAAAGAGATATACTTGAGTTTCAAATGATGTTATGATGAAACATTGTAGGATCAAAATATGCTCAACACTTGTTTGAGATTGATTTTCAAAAATAATTCAATAAAGAGATCTTTAAATATAGTAAGAGAGAAATGATGTTTTTTCTTGATTGAAGAATTTTGTTTGCTCAAGTATGATTGTTTTAGTAATGAAATGATTGCACTGAGTTCAGAGTGATATTTAATAGACATGAGTGTTATTTAATCCATAACATTATTCTTTTTAACCAAAACGTTTTTGGTTTGGTGTTGAATGAAAAACGTGACTAAAGGATTTATATAACAGTGTTCTAGTGTCAGTGTTTTGTTGTGAAAGCATGTTGAGGTTTCTATTAAAGGTGCAACAGTAGTGTCCTTTCATCATTGATGTCCTAGATATACTTGTTCATAGCTCATCAATCTAGATATTGATGTGGTTATTGATCTTGATGTTGTTTTGCTTTTTTGATCTTTTAGCTAGACTTTTGAGCTTGGGTATTGTTTTGAGTAGTTTTGATATTCATTTATCTTAAGATTTAAACTATAGGAAATGATTCATTTTATTTATGTCCTTAAAACGAACTAACCAACATAGTGTGATTGTTGATTGTTGTATGAATATATTTGACCACATATCTTTGAATAAAACACTAAAAAATACAAGTTAAATAGCAACACAATCAAAATCATGATTATAGATTAATTAACTTGTTTATTTATATTCAAAATACTTGATTTGTTATTTTGCCTCAACATAATCGGTAATTGATTTTAATTGATATATCAATATAAATCAAACAAACACCATAGCAAGATAAAAAATCAAACAAACATCACCCACTATGGAAAATTAAACAACACCGATTTAAGACGACAAAATCACCAAGATAAAAACACGAAAGAAAACATGACTTGTGGAGAAACCACTTCTTTAGATTGAAACAGAGAAAAAGCAACACATGGGTAATTTTGGGTTGAAAATGTCTAAAACGACTCATTTTCGATTAAAAATAAACTGAAGTTTATCTCTCTAAGAATAATTAGGACGGACATTTTAATTTTGGCAAACTTTTTAAAACAAAAGCAACAAAATAACAACTTTTAAAAAAAAATTAACATAATTATAAAACAATATATCACAATACATATATATCTATTACAAAATATAGAACATTTTATATAAAATAACATTTTTATTTTATTTACTATAAATAAATATTTTAATAGAATTTACATTACTATTTTTTTATTTAAAAATTGTTCATTTTCTTTTGGTGCAATATATAAGTAAGGTGAGATTTCGTTAACTTTAGTAACTCTATGATAAACTACTCTTTTAATAATTCAATATAAATGGAGATGAATATTTTACAAGTAAATGAATATGTAGAAATTATACTAGCAATATATTTTAGGTATTGTAATTGTAAATAAAGTTGATATTCAATTTGAGCACTACTTCGCTATTTTACAGGCGACGTGACTTTATATCATAATATAAAATAATATGTATTTTTATGAGTAAATATTAACTTGCACTAAACATAGATTAATTATACTATTGATAATCTAAATGTCACAAAAAAAATATAATTTGGTAGCATTTTCTAAATCTT
>JBBPBT010000623.1:6654152-6669059 GCA_037974875.1 Cicer bijugum
AATGATGATAAAAAATAGTCAAAAAAAAATTAAGTAAAAAACAAATTATATTAAAAATAACTTTAGCCATCAATATTTTTTGAGTGTCCTATAAATGTTTTTCATTAATTTATTAAAAACGAATGAAATGCTAAATATAAATATTTTACTTACTAAAAATTCAAATATAAATTCAGTATGTTTGAAGTCTAACTATCAGTTAGATAAATCCTATTAGTACGCGTCCAAAATGTTTCTATCAAGTGTTAGTTAAAAAACATAAGAAATAACGTATAAAAAATTGTAAACATATTTAACAACGCGTACCTTTTTTAATGCTAACTTTGAATAAAAAAAAGAATATATGCCCTAATTTAGTATTATACCTGTTTAAATAGACATTGAAGTTATGAATGTGTGTGAAGAATAAACCAAATCACAATGGAGTTATGCTCTAAAGAATTGATGAAAGTAGAAAACAATAGTGACGATATTATGAGTACTTTACCTGATTCAGTACTGTGTCATATACTCTCCTTCCTTCCAACGAGAACCTCCGTAGCAACTATGAGCCTCGTGTCTCGCAGGTGGCGCTACGTCTGGAAACATCTACAGGTCTTCAATTTCTTCTTCGACGACTCATTCTGTTACTGTGAACAACCCAATTTTTTCAGAAGTTTTGCGTTTTACGTCCATTCTGTTCTATCTCTCCGCAAATACCGCGACATTATAAAGTTCAATCTCAACTGCCATGGTATCTCCGATAATGACACGTTTCCCGGAAATTGTATCGACATGTGGCTCCGTGCCGCCACTGGACCCTACCTTCAAGAACTGTCTATCAAAATTTCAAACTGCTGTGGACTTCAAATCTTAAAGCTCCCTTCTTCTCTCTTCGATTGCACCAACCTCATCTCCCTAAGGTTTTTTTTTTTTTTCTTTCTTTTTTAGTTTTATTCATCAAATTTTTAGATAGGATTTAATTCGGTTACACTTTCAATTTAAATAATTAGATATAGTTGATTTTTATGGTAAGTAATGTTAGTAAATGAATGTAGTGTATTACAATTTAACTATTTAAAACAAAGTAGAATGACATGAAAACAATAAGGTATAATATAGATATATTCGGTTTTAATTTAATTTTTCACCTATGAAATTGACGAGATTCTCATGATATAAATATATATATATATATATATATCCCAAAAAATTTGCAGCAAGACAATACAGTCTTAGTTTTGGTTTCTTTGAATTTTGAATATGCAAAGTATTAAAGAATGCTATGAAAACTCTGCAGTGTTGAAGGTGCAATCTGTATTAAAGTTAAAAATTCTTCGATTCGTTTTCCATCGCTGAAGATGTTGAAACTCTGGTATTATCATACTGTGGATTCAGAAGTAATTGCCTTTCTCTCCGGCTGCCCTGTGCTCGAAACTCTAGATATTGAACATTTCTCCACTGCTTCTGCCATAACTCATGTGCCACCTCCCTCCAAAAGATTGAAATTTACCGGCGGGAATTTCTCTTGGACCTACCTTGAAATTGGTTCCAGTTTTTACTCTACCACCGACTACCCCGACATGGTATTAGGCATCATTGGAAACTTGCAGAGCGCGTTGGAAGCATATCTTGATCTCTTTTTCCTTCATCAAACTGAATTTGGCAACCCTATTGTCGACAAGTTCCGAAATGACCATCTTCATATATATCTACTCTTGTGTCATTCAAATTCAAAGGTCAAATTTTATTATTATGGTTTATAATTTGTATTTGTATGTGTATTTTTGTACTAATATTTCCCCTTCACATGTTATTATCGTGGAAAAGCAGTGGCCCCTTCATGCCCCTGTTCTAAATTGTCCAGAATTTCATAATTTACATCATCTAAAGTTCATTCTTCCTTGTTTCAACTCTAATCTTCTGGTCAGTGTGCTTGAGAAATGCCACATGCTTGAAGTTCTCGTAATTCAGAGTTGTAAGGTTTGTTGATTTCTCAAGTATTACGCAATTAATATTTGGTCTGTCTATGTATGCACTATGCATGTATTTATCTAACTGTACGCACACAATTTTATTTTTGAGTGAGTGTGATGATGTGCTTTGTTTCTGGTAGGAGGAACCATTACCTTTAAGAACATGGGAGCCGCAGTCTACGACAGTTCCTATATGTCTCAAATCCCAGTTGAAATATATTCACATAGAAGGATATCAAGGATTTGAAGATGAGCTGACATTTGCTGAATATATTTTGCGGAACGGACTTGTTTTGAAGACAATGTTTATTTTTGTTGATATATCGATGGACAAAAGAAACATGTACCTTTCTCTCAAAAGATTAACAGATATACCAAAGGGCTCTGTCACATGTCAACTTAAATTTGATGCAGCTGTGTCTCCTTAAGGTGCAAATTCTCTGTCTATTATTTATGTCTTATTGAATCAAAGTTGATTAAGGTTGGTTTTTGTCCTGAATTCCTGACAATTGGGTGTTCCTTCTATTTTTACATGCATGTCAGTCACTAAACATGCCTACATTTTCAACTATATTGTTGTGGAATTACATAATTCCAAACTCCCAAAGTATTCAATTTTTGTTTCGTGCAGTTATTTTGTCATAACAATGCATAATTGGGTTTTCCAATCTGTAACTGAACTAAATTATCTAGTCTTTCCCCAATATCAATGTTCTTTTTTTAGGATTGTGAGCTTTGCAAGATTTGGAGCATTGAAGAAAGTGATGTTGACCTTTACATGCTTACATGTAAATTGTATGCAATAAATTAGCAGATTCAACAATATTTTATTTTACAAATGAAGTTGGGAAATTAAATTATATTTTGTTTCTGTAATTGGCCAAGTCCTACAATATAGATTCCACAAAAAAATCTTATAAATACTCTGGGAACACTTTATGCAACCATATTTCCTTCTACTTAAAAGGAAAAGCATTAATCACATTATAGTAGACAGATTATGTATTTAAAGTTTCTTAAATTTTAAGTCTTGGTTTTTTTTTTTTTTACAATTTTTTTTAAGTCTTGTTGGTTGTGAACTTTATAGGCTTTGAACTTTATGTTTGGCAGTGCGTGTTTGGAATGCCATAATTTCTGAAGCTGGCAGAATCATGTTTGGTCAGATGCATGGAGGTTCATTAAAAAGATTACCATGGGAGCAAAAGATACAAATATTTATTTTGCATTTCAGCGAGTTGCAAGTCTCTAGAAGTTTGTATATTTTTTAAGTTGGCTAATTTGTACACAAATGGTCATTGTGAATCAGTGATGTTTCAGTAAATTTTTTATTAATCAAAGTGGCAATTAGTCATTTTTATAAATGTTTCCTCCAGATTCGAACTAAGTACTTTGTGGTTATAAAACTAACTCTTAATACTCAACATATCAATTCCTTTAATTGAGATAAATTAGTCAAATGTCATCATTTATCTCTTGCATAAATTTTGTCTTTGAAAATTTCCAACAGATAAATGGTTAACATCTTGAGTATGATTAATGAATAAAAACAATACAATCATATACAAGATGTGGCATATCTATCAAGCATCAATTCTATTGATAGATGCATACCAATAACGGATTTTTTTTCATTCATATCTCACTTTTAATTTTTTTCTTCTAAAATACTACTTTTGAAACTAATATATCAAAATGTCTTATTTTGTGCACTTTTAGAAGTTATATATTGAAAGATGTGATTATCTGAAGTAAAAAAAATTGGGCGTAGTTGGTTGCAGCCTTGCAGGAATGAGACCTTCTACACATATTTTTTTATTAGATATAATAAACAAACAAAAAAACTATATAGATGTAGTACGTTTGTGGGTAATATTGTTATTCTATTTTGAAAAAATGGCATAGAAAGAAACGCAATAGAGTGAAGAGAAAGAAACGTAACAGAGAGTGTATTGTTAAGTACAAAATAAATAGGAAACTAACTTATCCATTAAAAACAAAATAATAGATATTTTGATTTGATCTATTTAAATTAAATTATAGAAAACTAACTACTTTGTCAGCTTCCATGAACAATATTTTGGATTATTACCGGGTAATATTTTGGATTATTAATTTATTTGCAGTGTGATGCAAAATAAGAGTGGTTGTTAAAATACTATAGCATGTTTTTTTATTTAGTCTATGATATATTTAAATATTCTATTTAAAAAAAAACATTTATTTACATTAATAATCCTCTTATAATGTTATTTTCCTCTTCCAACTATCTTGTGTGATTTTCCTCATAATCAATTTTGTTTAAATTATCCACCTTTTTGTATATCCATCAATTGTATTGAGTTGTGTTCTAACATTCATATTAATCATTCCATTTGACTTGACCATATTTTTTTGTCTACGTCAACCAAGATTGAGATCATATTCACCCCAACCACCCCAACGAACAAGCTCTACTGGATTTTTAATTGAGACCTGACATAACCTTAAATAGTTGTAAAAATGTTTTAGCATCCCACACGTTTGAAAGAAAAATAGACATCGTTTAAATCCCAAAACATCTCACAAAGCTTTTGATCCACATTCTCCAACTTAGTTTCTTTGATACACACCACATCCAACTTCTTTATACAAATTAAATTTTTGAACATCTTTCTTCTTAGACAACCCCCAAAATCTATAATGTTATAACATAAAATCTTTATTCCATCTATCTTCTCCCAACACACGCCCTCCCCTTAGAAACACTGTCTTTGCTTCTAGCTGTCTCTCTCTCTCTCTCACACACACACACACACACAAACAATTTTATCCATTTCCTCTGTGAATGAAATTTTCTAACAGATTTTTTCCCTCACCCTTGAACTTCACCGATATTATTTTTCGACTATCTTGCAAATTCACCTAATACCTCTAATCCCCACAAATATTAGAAGAAAGTTAACTTACATGGGTTTAAGATGATGACATAGCTGCTTTTATCACCTTTCATTTCTTCTTTTTCATAGCCTCCAATGACAATTTCCGCTCATCATGAGATAAAAAAGCAATCTGCTTCACAAGACTTGTCAATGATAACTTATTTGATGAAGTAAACTTGTTTATCCTTCCACACCCACAGATTGCTCGTATGACTCCCCATTATACCCCTCGCCTCACCTTTATATTGAACAAACAATCCTCAATGAGCTTCATCCCCTTTGTGTGTTTCCCAACTTTCTCCTATTCAAACCCTCTAACACATGACCCATAACTTCTCGAAACTCCCACAATCTTGTCAAATTGACAGCTCTAATCGTAACCCACTCCATATTGAAATTATTTAGTAGATCATCCAAATGTTCTAGGTTGACTCCTTCATCTTCAAACTCTTCCACCACACCTTTCATCACCTTCCAATCTTCAAAAGACTCGAACCAAACATTGAGAATATCAAGAAGACCTTTTCCCCATAGGAACAACCTTCGTAGTTAATATCTTGCATCATAAAGCTTTTGTTCAATGACTTGCAACATATCAACTTCACGTACGACTCACATTCTCTCTTATCTCTTACTGTGCCCACACCAATTATTCCTCTACTACATCATTATAGCTTAAATGACGAGAATGACAATGCCAAAGATAAGATTCATTTTCTGACACAGTTTGGAAACATTTAGGCTCTTTTGGCATCATGGCTGCTAGCAAGCAAAACATTATATTTCCATTCATGTCTATTTGCATAATTATTCTTTTGTAAGATGATATATCCTACATTTCCCGTGTTGAATCAAAATAGCTAAGCATTTATCTTGAAGTTTCCCTGTGCTCAATAAATTGTTCTTCAACTTAGGAATGTAGTAAACATCATAAATTACTTCAGTAAATTCATTCACTTGCATACGAATATTTTCTTTTCCAACAACAACAATTTTGGTGTCATTTTCAATTTTTACTATTTGCCTAAAGTTTTCATCAAGATCTATAAACCACTCCTTGTTTTCAGTCACATGATTGTTGCAACCGGAGTCAAGAAACCACATTTCTTTATCAGCTTGTTTGAGTTCAACATAGGACATCAATAATAGCTCATCTTCTTCTTCCCTTCAAATTCAGCATAGTTGGTCTTTTGTTCCCAATTAGGACACTCATATTGATAGTGTCTTAATCAGTTACACTTAAAACGCTCAGTAACAATTTTGGCTATATCCGTATTGAAGATTGTTTCAAGGACATCATGACTTATTGCTTGGAAGAGGTTATTTTTTACCTTTAAATTCTTCAACTGTTGCTCTTCGATCAGATTGCTTTGTACCTCTGTAGGCTCTGTCCCATTTGCCACCACCAATGTCCCATGTTCAACGAGACCCCAATACTCTTTGGAGTGGAGAAAATTTTCCATCAGCATCGCCTAATGGTCATACTAACCATCAAACTTGGGCATACAAGTTGCACAAATTAATGCAACTACCTTCTTCCATTCTTCTAAACTTTCTCTCTTGAAAGAAATATAATGTTTCTTTCTTTACACACATTCACTGTTTCTCTCAATTTTTTCTCTTGAAAGAAATATAATATTTCTTTCTTTACAGTCATTCACTATTTCTCTCACATTCCTTGTTTTCCTCACAAAGGCACTTTGGACCAGACCCCTATAATGATATGAAAAGCCACATATATAATTATATTGTCACGTCAAAATATAAAACGACAAGTTAAAAAAAATATACTATTTTAATTGATATTTTGTTGCTCCATGGATGTATATACCTATTTACAAAATTTAGATTCTAAGCTTAAAATTTTAGAGACCAATTTACTTATTCACCCACACTATTTTGCTTTCAATGTATTAGATAAACAATTTTGTAATTTGATCAAATGCAGATAGACAAAGGTGAGGGTTGTTGTAGAAGTAAAAGTGACTTCTTAGTTTACCGAAAGATTGAAAATTCAATCACCACGAAAAATAGGAGTAGAAAAAAGATGACACTAACCAGATGAATAGTTTACCGAACTTTATATATACTCTGCCGCATTCTATCATTCCTCCAACAAAAACATGTGTGGCATATTTTTTTCTGATATTTCGATGGACATAACGAACCATTCTCTCAAAAGAATAAAAAATATACCAAAAGGACCTATGTCTCCTTAAGGTGCAAACTTTCACTGTCTATTTTTTATGTCTTACTGAATCGAAGTTGATTAATGCTACTTCTAGTCCTGACAATCGGATGTCCCTTGTATTTTTATTTTATATGCATGTCTCTATCAATAGACTCACCACATTTGAGGTGTTGGTGCTCAATTTGATAAATCTCTAATGCAAATGAACCAGTCTCTCTGTTAGATCTTCAGCAGTAGCTAATTTATTTTTGAAATCTCTAAATGCAAGAAAACAAAACTACGTTTACCTTGTCAACCTTCATTCTTCCTCCTACCACCATGTTTATGAAATGTATAAAGATCTCCCATCTCATATTTATGTATGGAAGTTGAAATAGATACCATGCCAAACTTCAACACTTAATCGACATTCAAAGAATATTCCCTCCCACATTAGAATCCACAAGTGTGGAAAGACACCTATTTTCACTAACTTCTCTTTTGAAGATATCTTATTTTGGAACAATCTCCATACTTTCAATAGAGCTAATGTATGCCACACTATTGAGCCATGAGAACGTTGTATACCTCTTTAACTGAATACACTCCATTTGACCAAACCAATTTATCCCCACACCATCAAATGCTGCATTCAAGTATTCAACTCATTGACCATTTCTTTTTGTCTTTGAAACAATTTCCTCCTCCATTTTCACTTCTACATCCACCTCTCATTATCTTTTTCAATATCTCGCGAATTTTTGCTTTATCTAAGGAAAAATTATATAATATATATTCCTATATTTATATTCCTCATATTAAGGATTTTCCCATACTAATTACCTCCTATTAACATATATTAAAAATAATATTGCATGATTTATATACATATATAATACAATAAATGTATTAATAATTCTAAATTATAAGAAAAAAAAAACTAACATGAAAAATATCAAACTACCAAAGAAGAAAAGGAACTTAATGTGAAAACTCATGAAAAAAAATAAAAAAACTTTGTTATAAATTTTATATGATTTTACCCAAATTTACTCGAGTTTACCCGAGTTCATCGAATCCATTACAAAATAACAAAAAAAAATTATTAGAAATTTCATGTGAGTTTACCTAAGTTCAACTTAGTAAACTCAGTATCATTTTCAAGTTTATCAAAATTCAAATTTACCTCTGAATCAACTCAAAATTAATATCTAAACTTGCAAATTAATACTCCATAAAATAACTCGCGATTTTAACAACCTTAACTCCAATTTCTCTCCTAACCAATTTTGTTTTAAACCCCAAATTCCATTATCTGCCTTTTGTACATCCATCCACCATGTTGTATTGTGTTCTAAAATTCCTTTTAATCAATCCATTTGACTGACCATATTTGTTGCCTCTGCAAACCAATTTCAAGGAGCAAACATAAATTTTGTTGCATATTTTTATCACGAGAATATAAAGCTTTGTTCATGGTAGTCATTGCAATTCTAGACATGTATTACATAGAATAATAGTCAAATCAAACTATTGATTTTATTATTATTTTTAAGGTTTTTAGAATATATATAAAAGTAAATCAATTTAGAGTTCCTGAAAGCACGAAGAAATATCCCTAGCTTCTGCCTACATATACTTTGCATGATATCAATCCTTCAAAAATTTGTAATTGGATTTCTACAAAATCCAAACATCAATTTTTGTCAATAAAATTTTAAAAAAACATACTTTCAAATTTGAAACCACAATGAAGTTATTTAGTATGAGATTGAAACAACACTTCAATGGCCTAACAAACCCCCGTATATTGAACCCTTACAAAACATGTCCTAACAATATTTTTACCAACATGTCTATATAATTCATTCAAGGTTAATATTATTTCGATGAATTTCCTGTCCTACGCAAAATAACCATAAGATACGCTGGTTGTTGCAACAAAACTGTTACTTGCCAAATACATAAGAGCACTGCCAAAACATAAAGCCCATAAAGTTTCAAATTCCACAAGTATGTAACCAACAAGACTGAATAACTAAAATGTGCAAAATGCCAAAGTTACACCGCTAAACCCTGTAAAATAAACTTAACATTAGTAATTCACGTAATTTCAATTGACACTCGTCGTCAACAAAATAGTCATATTTGGGTTTCACAAGTCATGCCATTTAGCATTATATAACAACTTAAATCTGTTGAGTAATCTAATCTAATAACATAAACTAAAGAAGCAAGTTGAGAATGGCAGTATAGCAATTAACAGCATATAACAAAAGTTACTAACTGAAGTGAAACAGTGATAACTAGCATCTAATAATTGAAAGGTAGCATAGTTATAACATAAAATGTAACAAGTAATATGTGAAACAGTATAAGACATTTGGGTTAAAAATAAGGTAGCTAAGATGGAAAATAAGGGGTTGAGATGATACATGTATATTGTGTGGCAAACTGACGTTGAGAAAAAAAGGCCAACAATTTCCGTATTAATTTAAGAAAAGCTATATTAGTATGGCTCAGACGATTTTGAAATGGAACACAGCATCTAGTTGAGTGAACTTCATACTCAAAATTTGTGAGAATTGGTCGATCACTCATACAATACAACAAAAGCTACACAGCTGCATAACATAGGCGACAATAATATTCTAAGCACAAAAATCCTTTAAATAGAAATATACATTGAAGGAGAAAACATTAAGTAATTGATAATACCTTCAAGCTCAAAGCATGCAATACATTAACAAGAGAGGGAGGAGGGGAAGAGAGGGGAAAAGGTCAAATGTCATATTTCCATCAACCTGCCACACTAAGATTTCTACAAGAGATTATGCACATTCTAAGCAATTTTCACTAAAATCCTAAACAAATGTAAATTACATTCATTAATAAATTAAATAAATACTTGTGCAAAAAAAAAAAAAAAGCTTCTATAACATGTATTAGTATTCGGGTATCTATATGCAATGCAAGTGAAATGCAATGACCCCCTATTAATAAAGTCTATGTTAGAAGGAATAGACGAGCCACATAGGATAACAACCTCTTGGTGACTTGTCTTAGTGACAACTAAATGATAAGACCCAGCTATAGGGCGAGTGTGGGGGCAGACTAAGAAGTAACCAAGAAATTGTATCAGTCTGGTGTGGCAGAGTCAGGTCCCCTTGAATAAACAGATGTAATAATTCTTTCAATTCATCAATAAAGATCAGTCGATGTTTTCATTATTGTCTTTCCTCTTAACCATTATCTATCAGTAAGATTTGGTCAAATGACAAGGACATTATAATATAACTTCCCAAATAAAATGCATTTCTGGGAAAATAAAACATGCTTGAGCCGGCTAATTTAAAGCGAATGCTACGGTGGACCAATTTCATAGGAATGGTCCTCTTCCTCTTTATGGTTGAGAAAGTTACTCAATCGAAGTCAGTTCAATCAAAATCAAAGAAAATGAATGTGTCTCTCAAAAGTTCACTCGTCGAACCGACAGCAATCAAATCGTCGTCTTGTGTGTAAAGACAGGGAGAACTGTTAGCTTATACTTCCGAAGAGTTTTGTCTATCGTCGTTAACATTTCGAGTGATTTTTAAGCACAGACCAACTATGAAGGTGTCCCCTTAGAATTTGATCTAATTTAAATCATAAGTTTTATCACAAATACATTAAAAATTCTTAACTGATCAACAAACATAAAAAATTTAGTCCTCTCCCATACGATGGTTATATTGTGATAAGTAAATTAAGTCAAATGCAACAGATAAGTGGCGTACTTTCTGAATTTTTCGATAACAGGAAAAGTGAACACTAGTGCCCCAAACAAAGATTTAGTAGTATTAATAATAATTACTAATAATAACAAGATCTGACCACACAATGGAAAATCATTAAGTTAATTTACAATAAGTGGCAAGAAATGTAAAAGTTTTCTCTTCAAAAGTAAATGTCATAAAATCTAAAACAAACATGATTACAAGGGAAAAATTAGAATAATTAGGTTTAGCAAAGAAACGCCAATCCAAATTAAGTTTTATTATGAGAAATAAATAGATCAAAGAAAAGTTAGATACTTTGGGTGCATAAATTAAAGCAATTCCACCAAATTCCACATGTGTGTAACACAAAAGGACAACTAATTGTGCAGACTAAACATCATATTTGATTCAATAAGCCACATAGAATAAAGATAGCGAGAGTTCTCACCTTGGAGAGATACATCTCAGTCAAATTTAACTTGGCAAACAGCAGAACCCTTTGGCAGATCAGAAAATCTTTTGAGAAAACGGTACTTCTCCCACTTCATCATTTGGTCCAACAAAACACCAGAAATAAGCATCGTCTTTAAAACATGTCCATTTTGCAAAACATACTTAATGAATTCTTGCTCTTCCCAATATCCTACATATCCTTTAAAGTGAATAAAAGTCAAGCAAGATACAAGACACTTAGGAACACTTTCAAGCTTCATTGCCAAACCATATTCATGTGGTGATTTATCCTGCAGGCAACAAGGCACAACTCACCTAAGATGCCAACAAACAACATATGCACACAACAAAACTTTAGTTAAACTCACAAACCTGGTCATTTTGAATTATGAAAGTTTGAAGCATAGGACATTTCTGAAGCACATCGTACAAAAAAGGATCAAAAGCAGGTAGAATGAGCTCTAGATGTAGTAGATGGCAAAATTCCGGAAAACGTATTTTCGAAAAATTTATAATAGGTTGAGCACCTATTAGTCTCTTCTGGCACGTACACAGCAACAGTGAGTGATAATGTAATATTAGTACAAAATTACTAAGTATATAATAAAAACATATAGATAATGAGAATTTCACTCACCTTTGCTGTTGAACAACACAACACTAGATGTTTAATCCCAGAGAGAGCTTGGAGGAGAGTGAGTAAAGGGTCAACATATTCATTTTCAGGAGTAGAAAAAACATCAAGACATGCTTCTTCCACATTGTGCAAGTTGCCAATTGCGGCAACATCACCAAATGTGATTTTTGTGAGACTAAGGTACTTGAGACCGGGTGCATCTATCTCAAGACAAGCCCCAATGTCATTCTCAACAATAACTTTCAAACTCTTCAAGGAAGATGGAACACAAAGCTTCGCCAAAGATTCAGGAGAGAAGGAAAGATCCAGAGTTTCTAAGATTGGGCAGCCAGAGAGAAGGATATCCACGGAATTTGCATTTACATAACTAATGTCTAGTTGCAGTGTCTTCAATGATGGTAAATGAATCATAGAAGATCGTTCCAATTCCAAAAAGATTTGACCGCAGAGACTAAGTGCATTTCCAAAAATGTTCATGTATGGTATAGGAAAATGTAAACAAATTATGCAGCAAAAGAGAGATATAGCTATGTTAGGATAACAAACTAACTTTCTTCAATATTCTTCTCATATATATTCCCTTTCTCCCGTGTGTACAAATAGTGCTCTAGGAATAACTGAATGACACATTTGATTCTTGCTAACATAAACAAAACATATATTACAATCTGCAATTTCTCATCATAACAAGATAGAATGTCTAGAAAGTGGTGTGACTTATCATCTATGTAAGTTATATCATGGATTCTGGGCTTAGTATTTTCCATATTTGGGCCATAACAACAATGCTATCATCGTTTAACTTTTTTGGAAGCTTCTTTCCCCACTCCCCATATACACTTTAGAAGTATCCATATGGAAAAAAACACATTTTTTGACCCTCTGGATATCTACTTCAGGACAAAAGTACAACTTTTTGTCTTCCGGGCGGGCATGTTCTTTTTGACAGAACTAGTTTAAAGTAGCTTTCAACTTTTTGGACTGAATTTTTTTACAGGATGCTAAATGTTAGGCGGATGCTTGTCATCAAAAACTCATGACGACGAGATCCTTTTGTCTTTATGGAAGAAATACTCGGTCAAATGTTCGATGAAAATAAAGAAAAACATAGGTGTTCCTCAAACTTGTCAAATCAAATAACTTTTCAACTGTGAAAAACACGTCTAGTTAGAGTTTCAGCTGATTGTTAAGAATTTGCCCTAAATGTCCTTATCATGTATATCACATTTGAATTTAAATAAGAAGAAATGTGCACATTATAAGTAATAAAAAGGGTTTTGCTATCAAGTGCGTTTCCCTAAATGCCTTTAGGAACTTATTAAAGAAACCAAAATTAGAAGTTTTGTATGAAAAATTGAAAGCATAATAACTTCCAAAGTCACTTATTAGTATTCCCCATTAAAAAAGAAAAAAAAAATAGAAAAAAGGTTACCTGAGGGAGAGGAGGTTAGTGCAAGAGAGAATACTGATAGGAAGATAGAAGCCGAGACCCTGCGATGAAAAGAGAGCGAGATGAAGTTCCTCAAGGTGGGACCCAGCGGCAGCATCGATCCACGTGTTGACGGAGATGAGGTTAAAATCTTCGAGTATGGAGTCGCCGCATGAGAGATGCATCTTTCGAATGTGACGGGAGTGGCGTAGAGCGAGGACGGCGTTGACGAAAAGTGCGAAATGTTTGAAATGTTCGGACTCTCCATCGACGCCGGGGCAGTAATCGTTGTAGAAGTCAAAAAGCTGGAGATTCTTCCAGAGATGAAGATATCTGTGAGACACAAGGTTTATTGTAGAAACAGATGTTTTTGTTGGTAGGAAGGATAGTATATGGCATAAGAGAGAATCTGGTAGACTACTTAATCTGTCTGTGTTATCATTTTCTTCTTCTCTTTCCATTCTTATGGACCTTTACTCCATCGTTGTTTCAAATTTCTTGTTGGCGAAGTTGGGAAACAGAAATGTTTCACTTCGTTTGACTCAAAGCATATGGACTTTCATATATTTCTCTTGTACTCTCATTCTCCTCCTCCTACTTCTTTACAAAACAATAAAACCAAACGAAACTATTAAATTCTAAATTATAAAATCAAATAAAACTATTGAGTTAGAATTATTATTACGTTTTAGTAAAATCAAACGGAACCACTAATTTGAATTCATAACTATGTCTTTTATGTTATTTTTGTTGTTTATAGCAATCTTAATATTTCTTCTTCTTTATTGGATATGTAATGATTTGTAGAAATACAAAGTTCAATTAAGAAGTACAAACTCATTTTTCCATATGTTATTTTTTATAAATTTAAAATAGAGATTATTTAAATATTATTAAAGTGTTTTTTGTTTTATAAATTTAAGTTGTTTTTGGATTTAAAGTTTACGGGTTTTTTTATAAATTTATCGATTTGTTAAAAAAAAAAATTTAGGTTGCAGTTTGTTTTGTTTTTTCATTATTCTCAATTGTCGGAATTTTGAATTTGAGTTTGAATGTAAAAAATATGGATTTATTGTTCTTGTATTGTTGTTGTTTTTTTATGGGTTCAAAGAAGAAGAGGATGGTGGTGATGACTTAGATAGCCTAGTCCCGAATTCAAATAAATCACACTTAAAAGAATCAAAGTATAACAAAAATTAATTAAGAAATTAATCAAGTAATTTAGTCTACTTCATTTTATTCTTTTACTGTTTTTTCATTGTCAGTATTTTATTCCATTTAAATCACATAATCGAATATCTAGTTCTAGCTGTGAAATTTCAAGACAACTGAGAGGTTTTGTTTTTCGTAAAATAAAAGTATACAGTAATTTTAACAATTTTAACAATTTTTTCAATAAAAACTTGTTAAAAATAAAAATAGTTTAATTAGATTAATTATGAGTTATAACATTATCTATCTTTCTTTAAGATTTACCATGAACAAAACCAAAAATATTTTAACGATACACATAAATCTTTCATAAATTAATGTATATTTTTCAAACTAAAATTTTAATTTTAACAATTAAATTAATTTCTTTCATAT
>JBBPBT010000623.1:6682102-6700663 GCA_037974875.1 Cicer bijugum
ATATTAATGATTAGTTAATATTAATATAATATTAATTAAAATTAGTAAAAAAAATATAAAAAATTATAAAAATTAATTAAAGTTATCGATAACATTCAAATTATATTTTATATTAGGATCAGATAATCTCATATATTTGTCATATGTTTCCGACAACTTTACTAAATTCTCAATCTTTGATATTTTAAATATTTTATTTTTATTCTATAACTTTAATTATTTTAGAAAATCAAGATCAACTGATGATGTTTTTTCTTTTGCATCTTTAACAATTTAAAAACATACATTAAATGAATTGTATTTTTATTTAATAAATAAAAATAAAATAGATTAAACCAACTTAAATGTATTATTTTTAATATATTTGTCAAAAACCCAAACTTCAAGATGCATGGAATAGTTCGCATAAAGTGACTTGAAATGTGCAAAATCTAAAGGCACATCGACTATCAAAATGACCGTTAATTAAATACATTGAAGTTTATCTAGTGGAGAGGTAGTGTGTATAATCAAGTGCATAAGATCTATAGTGATCTTTGTGAGCTTGACTAATCCAATGGTTCCAAAAAAACTAGACAATGATTGACCATTTCTATAACTGTCCATTTAAATGTATCCTATATATCCCATAAATATTATTATTGTATATTTGAACTTTCACTAGTTTCTTAAGGTAGGTTCATTTAAATATATCCTTTTATAACGAGCCTCAATATTTTTCTTCTTGCATTTGAATAACATGCCATCCCTTCACTTCACCTTAAATTCTTTTAACCAAAAAAAAGAAAAAAAAATCAAAATGACCGTTGACAAACACTTTCCATAGCACACTCAACAAACACCATTAAATTATATACAATATGTTTAATTAATTAATGATTAATGATGAAAAGCCAAAGTATGTTGCTTAAGAGACAATAAACAAGTTAGCACCGACCCAAGATGGAGCTGTAGGCTGAAGAGTATGAGGTGTGCCATTCATATGACCACCTGTCTTAAGATGATCTTGAGGTGTGCCACCAGCTTCAAAGAATTTTTTGACACATCACTATCATACTTTATTAGATTATATTATGTTAAGAAAAATACTAAATAATTAAAAAGATTATAAGCGTTTATATAACCCATCATACTTATTAGGAAAAAGTTTGATTATTGTTTGTTGTATATGTATATCAAATCCAAATCCATAAGAACAATTTTAAACTTACCTTGAAATTTTTTCTACTATCACAGCCATTACTAATATTTAAAACATTTATTTTTTTAATATATGAATATATTGTTTTTATAATGAGTATCTTCTTGTATTAAAAAAAAAGAATATATGAATATCTTATTAGTTGTTGTGAAGCGTATTTTTAATAAATGATAAAAAATTCAAATTCGTTTGTAAGAAAAACAAAAACTTTCCATAAGAACACAAACTTTCTCTGTCATCTTTATCTTTGTACTTTAGTTTCTACAATGTGCAAGCTGGTCCCTAATCATCATATTCAAATTCTTCTATAGGGCTAAGCTTCCAAAGCTGGTTCATTGAACAATACTCTCAAAGGAAAAACAAAACTACTCATTGATTCTGATTCTGATTCCTCTGAGTAGGTAAAATTAAATTAAATCCTTTCATTTTTATATAGTACTAGTTGTTGAGTTCATACAAGAAATAAAAAGTTGTGATCTTTGGAAACAATGAAGAAAGTGAAGCTAAACCCATTATTGTTACTCTTTCCAAATAGGCCTAAACTTCTTCACATTTTCATGGCTCTTATGTTTCTCTATTTGCTCTTCACAACTTTTGAAATCAAAACTTTTGGGTCTGTTTCAGTTTCCTCATTGATAAAGAATGAACCTCAAAACACCCATCATAGAAAAGCCTTAAACTTTCCCTCACAAGAATCATTTGGGGTGTTGCATGATTTGCATAAAGTTTCCACCTTTAGTTTCAATAAAGGTTTGAATGATTCTAGTTTGACCCATGACAAATTTTCTGAGATTCAAAGGGCTGCTAGAGATGCTTGGGTTGAAGGGAAGAGATTCTGGGAAGAAATTCAGATTTTGGAACTTGAAACTGATAATGTGGCTGAGAATGTCTCTGATTCGTGTCAGAATTCGATATCGATACCTGGGTCTGAATTAATGAACCAGAAAGGGATCATGGTGCTTCCTTGTGGGTTAACATTATGGTCTCATGTTACTGTTGTTGGGACACCACGTTTGGCTCATTGGGAGAATGATCCTAAGATAACTGTGGTTAAGGATGAAGAGGAAAAAGTGATGGTGTCACAGTTTATGATGGAGCTTCAAGGGTTGAAGATTGTTGATAAGGAGGAACCACCTAAGATACTTCATTTTAATCCTAGGTTGAAAGGTGATTATAGTGGGAAGCCTGTGATTGAGCAGAATACTTGTTATAGGATGCAGTGGGGTTCTGCTCTCAGGTGTGAGGGGTGGAAGTCCAGGGCTGATGAAGATTCTGGTAATTGATTTCAAATTTTCTCATTTAAAGTTTAATTAAGCACTTATGATATAAGCGTTGATCATTTTAAGTGCTTATGTATAAGCTATTTCTATATCAAAAGATTAAATAAAGTCCACATGTTTTCATATAAGTTATAAGCTGTTTGCATTAACTATTCTAGAGAGCTTATGGATATGTTATAAACTGTTTCTGTTTCTATGAGCTCTCGCAAACAGTTTCACAAGTATTTATTGCAGTAAATAAATTCAAATAAGCCAATTTAAACATGTCATTTGTTGTTGGTGTTGGTGTTGGTGTCTTGGTTTGAAATTGAGGTTGCTTTGCAGTTACAAAAAGTGCAGAAAGCCATTGCAATCGTGGCCACATAACTGGTGATGTGATTGTAGAAAATGTTGTTTCACAATTATAGAAATTGCAGTAAGTTTCTGTTGTTGTGGCCAAATTGCAGTTGTAACTAATGTGATTGTGGAAACCTTAGAATCATGATATGGTGGCTGTAATTGTTGTTCTAACTTCTGAGCTTCTGTTTACATGTCGTCTTCTGTGAAATAGAAGGAAGAAAAACTGGATCCTGTCATCATTTCTCTTTTGTGAATGTGTACATTGTTTTATGTTCCATTTTTCTCTTCAGCTTGTTAGTCTTAAGGAACATCACTCACTCATCTGTGTAATTTCCTTTTTTTTTTGTGCTTTATAAAGTTGATGGACAAGTGAAATGTGAAAAGTGGATTCGTGGCGATGATAGCCATTCGGAAGAGTCTAAGTCAACGTGGTGGTTAACTAGAATGATCGGGCGAAAGCATAAGATCGCTATAGATTGGCCATACCCTTTTATTGAGGGAAGATTATTTGTCCTCACCTTAACCGCTGGCTTGGAAGGTTACCATGTTAGTGTGGATGGAAAGCATGTGACCTCTTTTCCCTATCGCACGGTAGGTATTATCATCATATCATCTTTTACTTTTTGAATGCAGAAATATCCAAAGAGTTTGTTATTATATTCTCAGGGCTTTTCTCTTGAGGACGCCACCGGTCTATCAATAAAAGGCGATGTTGACGTGCACTCTATATTTGCTGCTTCGTTACCAACATCACATCCAAGTTTTGCACCACAGATGCATCTTGAATTGCTTCCTCAATGGAAAGCTCCACCTGTTCACCATCTGAATGTGGAGCTTTTCATTGGAATTCTTTCTGCAGGCAACCATTTTGCGGAACGAATGGCAGTAAGGAAATCCTGGATGCAACATAAGTTAATCAAATCTTCGCATGTCGTGGCTCGATTCTTTGTTGCTTTGGTAAGAGCCAATGCATCATGCCTACCCCTCAGTAATGATAAAATTCACAAATACTTTCTTTTGTTAAAACTATTCACTTTTTTTGTTTGTTTTCATTTCTCATGTAAAAGCATGGAAGGAAGGATATAAATGTGGACATTAAGAAAGAAGCAGAATATTTTGGTGATATTATTATTGTTCCATACATGGATCATTATGACCTTGTTGTGTTGAAGACCATAGCTATCGCCGAATATGGGGTGAGTAGTGGCGAATAAGATAAACAATATTAATTTGTGTTTTAATTATGTGTTTCCTCCATTTACCTTCAGTTGTTTTGCTCTATTATCTATTGTTATTGAACATGGTTGTTAGCAGATTCGTGTCATAGCTGCAAAGTATATCATGAAGTGTGATGATGACACATTTGTAAGAGTGGATTCTATCATCAGTGAAGCAAAAAAAGTAGGAATTGGAAAAAGTTTGTATATTGGCAATATGAATTACCACCATAGGCCCCTTCGTCATGGTAAATGGGCAGTCACATATGAGGTATGATTTTCTTTTTCTTTGTTTTGCATTTCTACTTTTTCTTTTTAGACCTATCATTCTTTAAATGTGTAGTTAACTTTCTATATTACTTTTTTATTATGAGCAATATGTCTTTACAATTTAAAAGTTGCTTTTACTAATTGTTTTTAGTGCATGGTTGTCTACTAGTCCTTTTATCATGGTTGTCTACTAGTCCTTTTATCATGGTTTTCTACTAGTAATTTAACCTATGAAGCATTGACACAAATACAAACAACATTGACACTTACACCAATAATAATTTGAAAGAAGGAAGAAACTGAATGTAACTAGATGTATCATGGTTGGACATTTGCACGTGTTAGACATCGAGCATACCTTCAATCTAAGGTGTCAGCACTACAAATATTTTAACGAAGTATTTTACCAATATATGAATGTATGGAGCCTAAATATATATTTTACCAAATCCTATGTGATTAGGCTGATGAAGTCAATTGAGTCATTTGAATTTCTAGATTATTAGCTGAAGTTCTGCACATTATGTTTCTGCTTGCTCTTGGATTCCGAGTTCTGCTCTTAATTGGTCAAATAAAAAAAACTATAGGAATTTCAAGTAATATGACTTCATTTCAGTGAGCTGAAGTTCCAGTCTTGAAATTCTAGACAATTACATTTGTGCTAGTCATTTTCTTGGACTTTTGAGACTGAATTTAACATCACATGTTCTAGTCAATTAATGTTTTATGCCTTTTATTTTCCTTCTGAAAAAAATGTGTTCATTAACTTTCAGGAATGGCAAGAGGAAGAGTATCCTATCTATGCTAATGGTCCAGGCTATATAATCTCATCAGACATCGCACAATTCATTGTATCCAACTTCGAGGAGCACAAAGTAAAAGTATGTATGCGAATGATCTTTGCTAGTTACACCATTGTCTTTTCCATTCTCTACTCCCATTTCTCCCTCTCGTGCTTGTGTGCGCACCTGCATGGAAATGTGTTTCAACTTTGTGTTATTTAACACTGATATTTCAGATTGAAGGCACATGATTGACATGCATCAGTATCCGACACCGACACATATAGTTACATTCAATCATGATTATTTTCTCAAATTATTACAGATGTATATGTGTCTAATGTCTGTCTGAGTACTTCATAGTTTGTGTCATCGTTAATCAATTTTAATGTGTTGTAGTTATTTAAAATGGAGGACGTGAGCATGGGAATGTGGGTAGAGCAATTCAACAACAATTCAAGACCAGTTGAGTATGTACATAGCTTCAAATTCTGCCAATTTGGGTGTATTGAAGGTTACTACACTGCACATTACCAATCTCCAAGACAAATGACATGTATGTGGGATAAGTTGCAACACAAAGGAAAACAACTATGTTGTAACAACAGATGACATATTCTATAATCATATGTTTGCAGACTTTAATATGTACTGACAAACGTTTTGTGACCTCCACATATTCATTCATTGTTTATAACCTTTTATTTATTTACTTTTTTCCACTTTTGATTCTGCCAGATGCATGGCTTATATTATTATGTATATTAAGTAAAGTTGGGATATACTACAGCTATTGCTGTGGGGAGAAAAAGCAATCTCGTTTGTAAATTTATAATGTAGAGAAATATATATAGAAGCCGAATATAATGAATTTTCTTTTTCATATTCTGCTTTGTTGTTGGCAATGCTAAAATTAATTCTCAGTATTAAGTGGTAAAGAGTGTTTAGGAGTTGGAAGGGGAAGAATCAAATAAGGAAGTTTGGAACTTTCCTTTCCCTTTAAATTAATTTGAACTTCCTTAACATTTTTCGTCATTGTTGCCGTGAATATTTTGTACCTACAACATTGGTGTCAATGGTCTGTGGCGGGTGCAGAGTATTCTCATCTAAAGGCATATGAGTTGTATGATATCTTAGATTCTCAATATTTAAAATTACTGAAGTATAGATTTCTTACTATACATATGTTCATGAGAATTTTATTGTCGTTTAGAATATGTTATTTAAATTAAGTTTTTATTGACTTTATAAGTAAAAGAATTACGATTGTTAAGTTCTTTATTATTGTTTTCATTTTTAGAAATTGAGAGGATTTTAACTCTCACATGAGTACGCATGACAACAGAGACGGTGAGGTGACTGACTAGGTCTGACACTTGACTAATTGAGAAAAATTCGCACACGTTCTGTTTTATAATAGGTGTGTAATTTAGACTCCATTTCTGTCCGCAACAGGTTTGGATTTTCCCGCTCACACATGCATTCATATATATATATATATAAATAAATTTAAAAGTCATATATATTATAATTAATGTAATAAAATTATTATTATTAAATAATAATAAAATTAAAAAATATTTTCTATAGAGATAAAATTAGAATTTTTTTATATTTTAAACAATATTACATATATTTAATCTGTATATGGACCGTCCAAATCAAGATACTTGCAGGTGCAAATTATGTTGTCATTCCTACACACGAGACATAACTTCTATAATATATACATAAAAAGACAGAGTTATACTTTGAATTTTTTGATATATTTGATTTAAACTTTGCAAAACCTAATATAATATAAACTATTTTTAAGTCTAATAGTGTTTTTAGTTGGAGGTAGATCGAGAGTTGAAAATATTTTAAATGAAATATGTTTGATATATTTTTAATAAAAAAAGAGAGGTGAAAGAAGTAAAATTCTTTTAAAGTAGCTTTTTTTCTCTCTTCAATTTGAAAGGTTTTGGATGGGAGTAGAGAAATTAACGTAACTAAAATTTAAAATCTTTCCCTTAAGTTAAACCAAATAGACTGTGATAGTATATTTTTTTATTGCGTTGTTTTTTTTTTTTTTATATCATAGTTAGTTAGCAAATTAATTTCTTTAAAAAAAATTAGCAAATTAATTCCAATGAAAATTTTAAATTTAATTAATTAGCACAAGTGTACTTGGTGATTCTTTCTTCCCCTGTGAATACTTGAGCCGTTCGGTGATTCTTTCTTCCCCTGATTGAATACTTGAGCCGTTCGGCAACACCCGCGCCACCGTTCTGCTACTAAACCTCATTCATCTCCACCTAAATATTCCAACAACACTAACCCTATCCCTTAACGTCGTAATGGGTTTTCCTCTCCCAAACAACACATGAAGATAACAGCATCAATCACCATCATCACCTATCTCCGACACCGTTTCAATCAATATCACCATCTTCCACTCACCGCTGCCGCACACTTCTCAACAACACCCCGCCCTTTTCCTGACTACTCCCCTAAAACGCCTTCCGTCTCTGACTCCGACATAATCCGCCACGTCACCACTACCATCCAACGACGCCGTTCCGAACCCCTCACCCGTGTTCTCAAACCTTACCAATCTCGCTTCAAATCCAACCATCTCATTTGGGTTCTCATCAACATCAAAAACGACTACAAACTTGTTCTAAACTTTTTCAACTGGGCGCAAAAACCTTTCATCACTTTGGAATCACTCTGCATTGTCGTTCACCTAGCCGTTTCTTCAAACGACATTGAAACCGCCAAACGACTCGTTTTTGAGTTCTGGACTACGCCGCGTTTCGATGTTTCCAAGTCGTTTGATCTTTTTACTGAGAAGTTGATTTATACTTATAAGGATTGGGATTCACACCCTCTTGTTTTTGATCTGTTCTTTCAAGTGCTTGTTCAAACTGGGTTTGTTTTACAAGCTGAGAAGCTTTTCCATAAGTTGTTGACTTACGGTGTTGTTATATCGGTAGATTCTTGTAATTTGTTTCTGTATAGGTTGTCTTGCAATTTCCATGGTTTGAAGACCGCGGTTAAGGTGTTCGATGAATTTCCTGAATTGGGTGTTTGTTGGAATACTGTTTCATATAATATTGTTCTTCACTGTCTTTGTCAATTGGGTAAAGTGAAAGAAGCACATAACTTGCTTGTACAAATGGAACAGAGAGGGAATTTTTCTGATGTTATAAGTTATGCTGTTGTTATTAATGGGTATTGTGGAATTGGTGAGCTTGATAAGGTTTTGAAACTTGTGGAAGAGTTGAAGAGAAAGGGATTGCAACCTAATGAATACATTTACAATAATATAATTGGTCTTCTTTGTAAGAGCGGTCAAGTAGTTGAAGCGGAGCGAGTGTTGAGGGAGATGAGAAAATGCGGCGTTTTTCCTGATAATGTAGTGTATACTACTCTCATTAGTGGTTTCTGCAAGGCTGGGAATTTTCCAGCTGCATTCAAACTGTTTGATGAAATGAGGTATAAGAAAATAGTTCCTGATTTTGTTACATATACTTCTGTGATTCATGGGATTTGTAAGAGTGGAAAGATGGTAGAAGCGCGCGAACTGTTTAGTGAAATGTTTGTGAAAGGAATGGAACCGGATGAAGTTACGTATACTGCTCTTATTGATGGGTATTGTAAGGCTGGTGAAATGAAAGAGGCCTTTTCTCTTCACAACCAGATGGTTCAGACGGGTCTGATTCCGAATGTTGTCACTTATACCGCATTGGTTGATGGCCTTTGTAAGAATGGAGAGGTTGATGTAGCAAATGAGCTTCTTCATGAAATGTCAGGAAAGGGACTTCAACCGAATGTCTACACGTATAACACGGTTGTTAATGGTCTTTGTAAGATAGGAAATATAGAACAAGCGGTTAAACTTATGGAAGAAATGGACATGGCAGGGTTTTATCCCGACACTGTTACATACACGACACTCATGGATGCATATTGTAAGATGGGGGAAATGGCCAAGGCTCACGAGTTGCTGCGGTTTATGCTCGATAAAGGACTTCAACCTACAATCGTTACATTCAATGTGCTCATGAATGGGTTTTGCTTGTCAGGGATGTTGGAAGATGGTGAAAGGTTAATCAAATGGATGTTAGAGAAAGGTATAGCACCAAATGCCACGACGTTCAATTCTCTCATGAAGAAGTACTGCATTAAAAATAACATGCGTGCAACTACCGAGATTTACAAAGGTATGCGTGCTCGAGGAGTGATGCCCGACAGCAACACCTACAATATTTTGATTAAAGGGCATTGTAAAGCAAGAAATATGAAAGAGGCATGGTTTCTTTACAAAGAAATGGTTGAACAAGGATATAGTGTCACTGCCACTTCCTATAATGCTCTTATAAGAGGTTTCTTTAAGAGGAAGAAATTTGTGGAAGCTAGGAAGCTATTTGAGGAGATGAGAACACATGGTTTGGTTGCTGAGAAAGATATTTATGATATTTTTGTCGATGTGAACTATGAAGAAGGGAACTGGGAAATCACTCTCGAGCTTTGCGATGAAGCAATAGAGAAATGTCTTGTCAAAGAAACTTAGTTGACTTTTGTATAACACCAATTTTTGTCTTCATAAAGAGAATACACTTGACGTGTAGGTATTTTGTAAAACACTCAAGTAGATTATTTTACAAACACAAATTGGAGAGTAGCAACATCATCAAATTTAAAAGGACACTTCAAGATTGGTTGAGATTATTGTGTTGGGATCCTGCAAAATGGACGTGCTTTTGTCCCTTTTGCCCGTCATTATAAGAAAAAGAGGTAATAGGCAATTTTTTCAGTAGAAAGATGTAAATAGAGATTTTAAATGAAAGTAGCTCTTGCATTCTTCTATTTTTCTGGTTCAGTTTTGTCATCCTCCAGTTCCTGTTATAGAGAACTGTAATCAATGATGGTAGACACTGTATAGTTGTAAGTAGGGGTGTTAAAAAAACTTCACTCAAAATCAAACCAATAACTGAACGGCCCATCTTTAAAATACCAAAAACTTAACCTGTCCATATCAGTCCAAAAACAAATTCCTGTTTGATGAACCCCAATCCCTTTTGATGAACCCCAATCCCCTTTGAGAATGACAAACCTAGCAATTTCTATCATTCTCTTTTGCAACTTCATTCCATCCAATTTGCGAATTATGCGTCTCATTTCTACTTGTGTTGAAGCATATTTCTGGTTCATGAAAGTTCTAATATTTTATTGCCTATATCTTTATTATTTTTATTTTTTAGGTAGACCAGTTGATTAGGCTAAACATCAAAATTTCCTCTTTTGTAATGAATTTCTGAGCTTCTGGTTGCATTTAGTTTGGGATTATATCTTAACTTTAGTAATAGTATATGTTGAATTTGACTTTTCTAAAGTGAGAAGTTGGTAAAGTAAATAAATCAATAGTTAATATTACAAACACTCCATGATTGATCATGTATTTTAACATAATATCAACAATTGATTTGACCATCAATAAATGATATTATTTTATTTTTTTGAAGTGAATTGTTCGATTTAGATGAACCTAATCCTGTGAAACATTGGTGAAATGCCTCTGGTACTAATAATGTTGTGTTTGTCTTGATTATCCTCACATCTTTATTCACAACAGTCTGATTTCTCTCTTGTTGATCATTAACATTAAAAGAATGCCTTCAGTTAAATTGTCTTTCTTGTCAATTATGGTGGTTTATCAGCATATTGATATGATGGATAAGTAAGATTTTGGTTACAGAGTACTGCTGAAGCTAAAGACCCCGGGTTTAATAAAGTTCATAGAATGAAAAGAAATTTTGCCTTAATAACATAATGCAGGCCTTCATAAACTGATTCTTGAATCAGTGTGTTCAGTGTCGAAGCAATGTGATTGCAGCGCAGTTGCTTCTAAATATAAAGAAGGCCACAGAAATGGTAAGACACGTGAGTGACCCAATTAAACTATTGCTTTTACCTTACATTAGTCAGACTACATGCTCTTAGAGGTCATGGGTATTTAGGTTAAGCCAATATTAATGTGGAAAATTCAATAACATGGAACTTCAAAACCTTTGAAATTGATTGGTCTACTGAACAAGCTTGCTCTGTTAAGTTTTTATTTTATATTTAAAAGTTAAATGATAATTGTCCAGCATATCATGTGTTAGACCTCTTATTAGTATGTCATTTATTATTAGACTGGTTTATATTATATTATTAGGCAACAATTATCTTATTAGACATTTATTGAATAAATAGGGAAATGGAAGGAAAAGCCTGTGGACATTTTATTTTGGGACTGAATATTGATTGGGAGAGACCAAACTCTCTAATTCTTAGAAGAGAGAGACCAAGACTCTCAAATTTCTTGAATAGGAAGTGTCTATCTTAATTTTCTTTGTTTTCTCTCCTACGATTCTATAAACTAGATTATCAGTTTAATCTAAATTCTGGCCACAATAACCATAATTGTTCAATAAAAGTTGGTTATTTCACTTATATTTTTATGTTCGGTACCGGTTTCTATCATCAAGCAGCCAGTTTAGTAAATGCTTATTATATACACATTTACATCTTGTTGTCAGTTCTAACAAGATATTTACAAGTTGTTATTTTTAAATGTTCTGCAGAAAAATGTAATTTTTGTTTTTGATTTTAATGCAGATACGGACAATTGCAAAATTGTAGACTGCAGTGGATCCATTTCCTTTGATTGATGGATTAAGGAAATGATTATTTCCATGAAGTTCTCCATGAAGTATGTACTCTCCAAAGGCATACACATACATAAGGTGATTGTTTGTTCCTGTTAAGTGCTTGTGTATGAATTTTTCAATACGTATCGTGAGGTAGCATTGTCAATTTTTGGATATTGTCCCTGCTAATTGTACTTTCTGTATTTGACGGAGCAATTGTTTTTTTAGCAAACATAGAAATTAAGGGTCGATTTACTTTGAGAAAATATTTTTTATTTTCATTCCCTAAAATGTGTTATTATATTTTAATGAGACTCTTGTAGTAAACCTTTGACATGGAGATAAAATGAAATGTTAGTTAACGAAGATGTATTTCCAAAAATAATAACAACAATTTTGACAATTGTTCGCTTCAAAAATTTCTTACCTCTTTAATGAATAAAATGAACAATAATTTAAAAAAAATAAAAATAAGAAATATTTTCTCAAAGTAAACTGTCTCTAAAATTCTGAGCAGTTTCTCACAAGAACTATTAAAACAAAAGTGTAATACATTTTTTGTTTCATTTCAACTAACAATGCATCTCGGAAGTTGATAATTTCTTTAAAATTAATAGTTGCATACAATGGAGGTGGCAGAAGTTGGTTCTAACTTTGGAGAAGAAGACGATGACAAGGCAGACATCATTAATGGTGATATAATTCCCAAATTATGAAAAGAAGCCCCGATAATGCAAAAGAACAACGGCGATGTTAGGAATCCAAGAATTTGATTTCAAGGATTTAGAGGAAGGAGACTAATATTTAGAAAAGAAACATATATGCCCCTACAATGATTTACATAAAGAATGAGATCTTTATTTCTAAATTTCGTAAGAAATGAAATATTTATTTATAGATTTCATGTACACTTAAGATAAGAAAGGAAAATGATCACTACCAGACATAATAGTCTAATTACTTATAACAACTTCAACTAATTAACTATTTCTACTAACGAATTCTCCTTTATCTAAGTCCTAAGAATACACCCCTCTTCAAAACAACCTTGTCCTGAAGGTTGACATGTACTATATTCTTGTAGGTGTTATATTTGATAATACAGATAGGTTTCCCTTGTCCCCTCCACACACTCAATTAAAATTGAGGTGCTGACACCCTTCTGCAACATGCTCTTATATAGATTATTGACACTTGTATCCCACCAAAGCAAGGAGTTATTACTCTCATTTTCATTGTTGCCATATGGATCCCACAATTGTAAGGAGAAAGGCTCCTTCACCACAATCTCCTTTGCTGCCACTTCCGAGATTAGCTTGTTAATTATTCTGCACACTTCTATATGTCCCACATTAGACTGGAATAAAGTCACCTTTATTGTGTTGGACTTGCACACTTTCAGCTCATTAAGGTCACATAGTGGCTCCATCTCGAAAACTTAGTGATCAATCCTACCTTCCGCTTCTTCTAACATGCCACACCCACTAAGACAGTTCAACATTTTATCTTACTAAGTGCAAGAAGACAAAAAAAGTGGAACTTGCTGGTTTGGCTTGCTGTGTTATGAAGTGTATGGCTCATGAGAAATGGTGTTGACACTGTTATGCACAACACCAAAATTCTATCTTGGTCTTTAGTTGGTTTTTAGAACAAACAGTTTGCTTTAAACTATTTTAGCTGGTGTATTAATCCTTTGTCATGCCTACTCTGTGAAGCAATTCTGTCGGACTTCTGAGTCCATGATTAAATGGGAGAATTGCAACTCTTCATAGAAGATAAATAATTCTTTTTGTTATTATGTTGGGTCTAGACTCGTTTTGACTGGTGTATAGGTTACAGTATTCTTTTAATTATCAATAAATTTGTTGCTTATAAAAAACACATTTGTTAACGTGTAATAATTTGCCAAAATTACAAACAATCTCTTTTTTATAGAAAGGAAATTATTATAAAAGAATCTAAAAAACGAATACGAGTCAGAAAAGGAGAAAATCAACACTCTCTTCATCTAACTGTAAGTGTCATTTTAACAGAAAAATAATTTTAAAATGAGTGCCATTAACAGTTTGTAGTGCAATTTTAATTATTTTTTCTTATAAAAAATTCACTAATAATAAAAATAGATATTTTAATAAAATGAATTTATTTTCTTCTTTTAATTATTACATTTTTTTTAACATATATGTAAAAATTTCAATGCGCACTCCTTTTGAGAAGAAAAAAAATATAATAGCTCACTAGTTTTCAAGCAATGGTGGCATTCAGATGCTAATTTGTCTATTTTTTGTCTTGTCTGCCGGTATAACGTCACTACAAAATGATTTTAACCAAAGATATTTGAGTCAACCAATAAAAAATAATGATATTTTGATCTAAACAATGTAATGTAATTTCTCATAAACTTTGATACTCTCCATTATTCGTCATATATATGCAACAATTTCAATGGCAAAGAGTGAGGTGAAGCTTATTGGCAAATGGTCAAGTCCTTATGTGATAAGGGTGAAGATTGCCCTCAACATCAAATCCATTGAATATGAAAACTTAGAAGAAAATGAAACCTTTAACCCCAAAAGTGATCTTCTTATTCAATCCAACCCTGTTTATGGTAAGGTTCCAGTTCTTATTCACAAAGACAAACCCATTTGTGAGTCTCTCATCATTGTTGAATACATAGATGAAACTTGGTCCACTGATTCTTCTATTCTTCCCTCTGATTTGTATGATAGATCACTTGCTCGATTCTGGGTTACTTATTTGGATCAAAAGGTAGCTTCTTTTTTGCTATTTCCTATTTATTTCATGTTTTGAAGTTCAAAATTAAGGTGCTCTATTCTGAACTGGTTTGATTTAATTTACAAGTTCAATTTTATGTTTCTAGATTATTATTAAAAAAAAAATGCATCTTGGAGAACCAAAAATATTGCAATATGGTTAATTATGTGAAATCAACAATATTAATTTAATAGTTCAATTTATAAAATATCGGTCAAAATATCCCTAAACATTATTCTAAAAATGATCATCTTGACTTATATTTAAGATATTTTATGATCAAATCCCTACACCAGTTAGGGCCTATAGGGATTATTGTGGCTTGACAAAGGGGTTAGTGGGTTCAGAAACAGGGGGCCAATAGGGGAAGGGTCAGTTTCGTCCACGATGGTGTCATCATCAAGTTCAAGAACTATTAATTGGAATCGTTTATGTTTTTGCTGGTGACCTGGTGTAAAGACCTCGTCACTAAACATACAAAGAATGTTAGCAGTCGAGTAAGTGCAAGCAGGTTTAGGTAAAAGGGGTTTGTGTGTTTGGGGGATTTTGTGTAGAGGAGGTTGAGGGTATGACAGGTTTTATGAGGAAACAAGTACAGGGAAAATGGAGGAAATAGGAGGAGGTACAATTAGCAGTTTCACAAGATAATTCATGGAGTTTGGTGAGGTTCGTCGCATGTGCAATGGAGATAAGGTTGAACATGCCCACATGCATTTGCGTGTGGTGGTCCAAACCAACTAGAAAGATACTCAATGAATGTTCAAGAATTATGGATACTTAGGTCAAGGCGAACTCAAACTTCTACACAACGATAGTAAAATAGTTATCATTCTTTGTTCTTTTATCTTATGGTAGTTAGATACTTATGATTCTATTTGTGCTTCCATCCTATGTGGTTAAGTTTTGGTAGTTAAATTTGACATTTGAAGACCAAAGATTGAGATTCTTGATTTTATATTGAAGTGAGTGTCGATGGGACACTGAAAAATTTTCAACTCGCATGACCAGTTAGATATAATTAAATATAAATAGATATGTGTTAGAATTAGATTAAGGTAGTTAGAAGTTAGTTATGATTAGATGAAAGACAATTATGTTAGTTACCTTTTAGGGACACTATATAAAAGCATATTATATACTAATTATATCATAATTCTTCAAACTATTATTTCAAATTTTATATTTATCATTAAAACTGCACCAAATCGACCGGTTCAATCAATTGAATTGTAAACTCACTAGTTTGCCAGTTGAATTTTGGCTATACCACTGTCGAACCAAACTGAATCAAGAGTTGAGATCAAACTAGGGTTGAATTGTTTCAATCGTGGTTTGTTCAACCACTTTAATTTTTGCACTTATTTTTTTAATTCTTTTTATTTATATACTCATCATCCAATTTCTATCGTGGTTGAACCAATTAAATCAATTGAACCATGATCCAGATATCTTATTGATTCGATCCTCGATTCCATTTTTAAAACATTGACGGTGGTCTAAGGTCTATACTCTAAAAAAACACATGAAGTTTTGAACTAATTTTAAAATTAATTTGTTGACTAACTATTGTGTGAAACTGGACAGTGGTTTCCTTCCATGCAAAACATAATTACGGTTGAAGGAGAAGAAGAAAGGAAGCCATACTTTGAAGTAATGGAAGAAGTGGTTGAGAGGATGGAGGGTGCTTTTAAAAAATGCAGCAAAGGAAAATCCTTTTTTGGTGGGGATAGTATTGGATATCTTGATATTGCATTTGGGAGTTTCTTGGGATGGCTGAGTGTGATAGAGCATGAATATGCAAGGAAAGTGTTGGTTGAAGAAAAAGCTCCTTGTTTGGTGAAATGGGCAGAGAGATTTGCTAATGACCCTGCTGTGAAAGGGATTATACCTAAGACTGACAAGCTTGTTAAGCTTTCAAAAGCTCTTCAGATCAAATGGAGAGGTGCTATTGGTAAGAAATAAGATTTAAGAGTGGGATAATTGAGATGCTTGTTTAAATGACTTTGTTGTGTGTGATGAACTTGTTGAAAAATGATTTTGTTGTGTGTGATGAGCTTGTTGGAAAGTAGCAGAATCACAATTTGAATCAAACAATATGTATCAAATGAGTTAGATAAGTGAATACAAAGATTGCAAAAATGACTTAGATAAGTGAATAAGATCAACCAATAGAAAAACAATTACTTGTGACATTATTGTAAATAAGAGACGAGGACACGATATGTTTTGCTTGCAGCGCAATACTCTTTGCAATACCTACATCAGGAAGCTGCTTTTTGCATGTTAAAATACAATCACTAATAATGGGAATTTGAGATTAACACATTTGCAATCTCCTACTCGTTGCTTGATTACAATTTACAACAGTGTTTATTTTGCTCAATATCTTTTATTTTATTTTGTAGATTTATGTCCTGGAGTTTGTAAATTCATCCATCTTTCTTGCTGCAAATATCTTTTTATTTAGTAGAGTATCTTCATTTCTTTGGAAAGTTATGGTTTTGTACTAAGTTATGGTTTTGCGATTAAACACGTACACCGATGAATCATTGCAAGTAATAATAAATTGGTAAAGACTAAGTGTCAAACACAAATATTACGTTATACTATGGAATTGTGCTTTAGTTATAAATTGACAATAGAGTTCTGATTTTTTAGTATTTGCAATCACTAAAATGTGATATCGAAATTTAGCAAAATTTCACTATAAATACAACTTTTACTATTGAATTGACATGGGCTATTTAATTCATTCAATGACTTGTTACCAATTTCCAAGAATGTTTCAATCCTAATCTCTTAGTGGTTGTTTCTATCCTAATCTCTTAGAGGTTGAACCTTTAATGTTAAATTGATTTATAATCTCTTAGCAAATTAAAAATATAAGATGAAACATCAAATAATAGAAATTATAAGTGGTTTCATGTGTCTTTAAATATTTCTAGACTTAAGAGTTACAAATTCTCAACCTCAAACATTCAAAGATTCCATTTTCGATTCAATCCTAAATCAATTAATTGAGAATAAAGCGATAAAAAACATTAAGAATATAGATTAAAAACACAACTTAATTGAATCCATTTAAATAACTAAATATCAAATCGAACATTAAAAGTTTTCATCTTGTTCTACTTATCCCTTACAATAAGAATTTAACAACTTATCTTCAAGGAAATATAAACAATAAGAAATAAATAATTACACACATGCAGACCCATTGAATCTTCAATAATTTGTTCTCAAGGTTGAATCTTTAATTTTTTGGTGTACCCAAGTGTTTTGTGGACTTTCCAAAGATCCCAAGGTCTAAGAATACCTAAAAACTAGAGTATTCACTTAAATACTGGTTGTGGTCACCTAATGATGGATCTAGTTGCCTGGTGGCACAAAAACCGGCTGAAAAATGTAACACTACTCACTTGGCAAGGTACCATGCTCGCCGGACGAAATCGGGCATAACTGAAAAATATTTTTGCTAGGCAAGACAACTTTCTCACCAAAAAAACCCAACTAAAAAAGGAAAATTTTAACCCTTTTGCAATCTTAACTGAGTTATAGTGTCTTCATTAGCATTTTAATTATATCTTGAGAATAATGATTTATTTTTCTTTGTTACTGTTTATACACCATGTGTTAATAGTTGGGGATATGATATTAGGTGAAACAATCACCAATGAGAAAGAGACATAATAATTACATGCCACCAATATATTAGATAATAATTTATTTTCTATTGACTGTCGATATATTAGATAATCAATAAGTTTGAAATTTGTATAGAATCAACTCTTATTAGTGTGAGAATGTTGGGTTTGAACTCTTTAAATTTGTTATTTCCGTATGTTTTCAAATTGTGATATTTCTTTGCTTGAATATATGTTTTTATAGATTAATTTTATTATGAAAATATCATATTATATTTTTTTTAGTATATTATATAAAAATAACAACAAAAGAAAAACTAAATATGTGAAAATAATGTAAACACGATTTAGATGAAAAAATGAAAAAGAAAAC
>JBBPBT010000623.1:6701106-6737915 GCA_037974875.1 Cicer bijugum
TATATTTAATAGTAGATATACGATATCATAACATATACATGTTTTTGAGTATATAATATTATTATATTTAATAAATATAAATAATTATATTGGATTAATAAATATTACAAATATTATTTATGGTATTTTAAATAAAATGTTAAATATATTTATTATTTAATAGTATTATTAACTAGTCTAATTCATCAACTGTCAACTTTTTTTATTTTTATAAAAACTAAAGAAGTTACGACAATCTCTATAAGAATATATAGTATATGTGTTAGTGTGTGTTGTGTACAATATCAATGGTAGTAAATGCTGATTGAAGGTCATAATCATATTTGAAGAACTTGATTCTAACATTTAATGTTAAGAACAATTGTTTCTTAATATCAAAAACAATAATGTGTCAAAAAAATTATTCATAATAAATATCATTAAAATAATAAGATATTAAAATCAATAGATAAAAAATACTTTTGATAAAAAAACAAAAGATAATAAAATACTTATACGACATTTTTTTTTGCACATTATTAACGTTTAAATATCTTTAATTATGATATCTTAGATGATTCGTATATTGGATATAAATAGATACACATTGCTCTAACATATCAACCACTATTTGCTAACCACGATAGTTAAACTGAAAACAATGTTGAAGATGTTTTTGAAGTTTGTGGTATTATTTCTAACAATTGCATGTTCTTTTGTTGGCAATGTACAATGCTTACCACCTTGTTGTAGAGCTAAGATAGAATGTCAGCCAATTGTTTGTGAGAAGCCCCCGTGTTGCCATTCTTCATTCAAGGATGTGAAGCCCTAAATCTTTATAGTTGTTCTATGATATTTAAAACCAATCATTTTGTAATTGAGAAAAGTTCATCTCATATGTAATAGTTGCATTAATAAAATTGGTTAGAAAATTATATTTTCATATTCTCTATTATTGCTTGCCTTTAATATGACATTCTAATAATGATGAGTTTAATTATAAGTTTCAATATATTTTTTATCCTTTTAATTATGTAATTTATTTATTTATTTTGGTACTCATAAGTTTTTTTATTTGATTCACATCCCTACAAATATAATTTAATTTTAAAATAGTATTTGACTATAACTTATGTCACAAAAATTCTAACACCATCGATATGTTTCACCACGTATTTGTAAGAATGTGTAACATAAACTAGACCACCATGAATCCACCAACCACCCCAAGCATATCATTGAGACTTCTCCTCCTTCAACGCAACAACTACAACCCCATCACCGATCTAAATCTCGGCAAGAATATTTTTTCAACATTATGTTTAACAAAACATTAGAAAAAATATATAAATTTGCACAATTACAGAATTTAATATAGAGAATTCATTCCAAATTTTTCAAGTGAATGCCATTAAGAAAAAGAGCAGTTAACATGGTGGTGCTACAAAGCACTCTCCATTGTGGATCTATGGTAGACAAGACAACCTTATTCTACATTTGCAAAGCACTAGCAAGAGACTGATTTTTAGGAAATATATATATTGGTGACTGACATTTACTTGAATGCAACAATCAATATCATTAGAAAATATGATGGTAAACAATGATTTAGGAATCACCTGCACTGTATATGTCTTCCAAGACCCATACAATACATAGGATTTTGAATGAGTTTTTACGTGTACAATGCTAGCTTAAATATATTTTGGCTGCAGTCAACATGAACTTGCATTTTTTTGTGACTTCCCCATTTCACAGAGGCACGTTACTGAGATGAAAGACCAGTAAACCAAAATTACCTCCGGTGAGACGATCGATAGAAGAAGATAGTTGGTTTTGGCTCATGAAAGTATGTGGATGATGTGGTTGTTGTTGTCGTGTTGAAGGAGGAGAAGTCTCGAAGATATATGTGGGGTGGTTGATGGGTTCATGAAAGTGTAATTTTTGTTAGCATTCTCACAAATACTTGATGGGATCAAAACATATTGACGGTGTTAGAGTTTTTGTAATAGAAATTAGAGTCAATGACTATTTTAAAATCAAACTATATATACAGTTATGTGAACCAAACAAAAAAGCTTACAATAACCATCAATAACTATCATAAATAAAAAATGTTATAATTGTAAGAATTAAAAACATATTTAAACTTTAAATATATTAGGAATATGTAGTTAGTTGAGAAATTTTACTGACCAAGACTATAATAAGTGAATGTTACAAGCACTAATTTTATCAAGCGAATATGTGGTATGATTAATTGGATAATAAGATTCGTTGCATGTTATTGGTGAACAAATTTCTCACATATTCTAACATTAATTTCTTATTCTTTGAGGCATTGCGATGTGTTAGTAAGTAATTTCATTTTTGTTTTAAAAACTACAAAGAATGATCCAAATAAAGTTATGATGCATGATAATACCATTTTTCTTGTGGAATATTAAGAGTTGGAAATATATTACTGATGATTTTGTCATATGTGATTTTATGCACATAATGTGTTTATAATGTGTTTTGTCATATGTCTTGAATAAAAATATATGTTTTTAATTCTATGTCTAATTGTATAAATATTTAGAGGGGTATTGTGTAGCCAAATAATGACTTGTAATGGAGGACAATTAATCTTTTATAGTTTAAATAAATTTTAATTTTTGTAAATATGTTTTATTTTGATTTTAGTCTATGTAATTATTTATTTATTTATTTATTTATATCCTTGCTAGTTCTAACCAATTTTAAAAAAATTCTTTATGAATATTTTTTAGTAAATAAAATAGTGACATGATTAATTTTGGACGAAGTGACACATGATGACCGTGTAATTGTTGTTGACTAAGCATTATTTAATATTTAACATTAAAATTCATTTTATTAACTCATTTAATCATTTAATAAAAAATTAAAACTAATTTATTAATTAATAAACTAATTAAATAATAAAAACTCAAAAATCTTCATCTTCAATCCCAAATTTTTTAATTAAAATTCAACAATCTTCATCTTCAACCTTAATTTCTTCATTTTCAAATTATAAATTCTCATATTTGATTCAAACCTTAAAAATTATAATATTGTGCCGTAGCCGATATGTTCCTAACTTTTACCCATTTGATTCTACAACCTTAAATTACATTCCAGCTAATCCATTACACCTTATGAATTCACAAATATTTTCCAAATGCCAACCTAGTGGTGTTGTTGAATACAACTGCCCTGTATGCTTCCTCATCAATATATCATTCCCCAAATTTTGTGTAGGAAAAACAATTTATACAAATAAACATTTGGTCATCAACACCTTATCCAAACTTTTTATTTTCAAATTTTTGCAAGTCAATTTGAAGAGACAACTTGATTATTGATTCTAAGAATTTAGAGTGTGGTATAAAAAAAATTAGATATTAGAATTTTTAGGGTTTGAATTAAATATGAGAACTTGTGATAAAAGATTCATAAAAAACTTTTTAAAACTTGTTAGAATTTGCAAGAGTATAAATCAAACAAAAAAAATTTACAGAGACTAAAATCAAAACAAACATATTTACAAAGACTAGAAATATATTTAAACAATCTTTTATCAATGAACATAAAAACAAAGTAAATAATCACTAAGATATATTAGATTGTTATATTGTTATTTATAAAGTCTTGATTTCTCATTTAGATCTTTTAGGATTATGCTTGTTGGGGATTTTGCATATGTCTTGCCTCATTGCTAAGGTTTTATCTTGGCATGAGGGCATAAGTTTACTTATTACACAATCATGTTATAACGAGGAATTGTAGAATGAAATTAGTTACTGAATTATAATGAGATATCTTATTTGAGATTTTAAGTTAATATTACGTAAATGATGGATACAAAAATATTAGTGATGAGAATTATTTGAATACACAACATAAAGATTGTGAAGGTACCTAAGTGTCAATGTGTAGGCCTAAATGCCAATTATGAGGCACAAGTGCCAACCAAAGAGCCTAAATCTAAAAGTTAGTCATTATTCGAACGCAATATGGGTGTATGTCATACTTAGGGACGCTTCTGGTAGAGATTAAAGAGCTATAATCCTAACCACACTAATGATGAATTTTTTTTATACATCCTAATTAATCTAAAGCACCAAAAAAACAAAATGTTGTAGAATGGTGATTTTATGAGATTAACATTGTTTGTGAATGTGCATAATTTATGTCTTGTATGTTGTAGATAAGATTTTTTATATTGTGCACACAAATATAATTAGAAATATCACTTATCATGTTTATATTTTTAGAATATTTGTTATTAAGTTTGTAAAGCTCAATATCTTTTGTGTAATATTTTTAGGAAATAGGTGAATGTTGAAAATTGTAAGAAGTATATTTGAATTTCATGTCAGTTATTCACATTAGAATGTAATTCACAATTAGGGTCTTTTTTTAATCTTAGTTTTTGAATATTGAATTTCTCTAAATATTTCCCTCAATCAGCCTGACAGACTATGATCTGGTTCCTAATAATGACATAACTAGTGAAGATGAGCTAGCTCACTTGGCTAGCTCAGAAACTGTCGAATGGAGACAAGCAATTGAGCAAAAGGACTGGAATCAAGCTACAAGAATGTAGTGCTATAGAGAGGAATCATACAAGGGGCTGGTTCCATTACTATAAGCCAAACACCCAATTGATCTCAATTGGGTATTTAAGCTCAAATTGAAATTTGATGGCACAATAACAAAACACAAGGCAAAACTTGTGGCAAAAGATTTTCTACAAAGATAAGGAGTTGATTTTCATGAAGTATATACTCTAGTAGCAAGGATAGACTATAATGTTTGTCATAGCAATTTCAAGTGCTAGAAGCTGACCTTTAATGCAGTTTGATGTAAAATCAACTTTCTTGAATGGTCCTTTATAAGAAGAAGTATATTGTTGTAGCCACATGAATTTGAGATTAAGGAGCAAGAAAATAAGTGTATAAGCTAAAGAAAGCTCTGTATGGTTTGAAACAAGCTCCAACAGCTTGGAACAAAAGAATTGATTCATTTCTTGTGTAGGAAGGATTAACTAGGTGTGTGGTGCAATATGGAGTTTATGTCAAATGCGAAAATACCAATGATAATTCTCATTTTCTTGTATGTGGATAATCTCCTAGTGAATGGTATTGCTACATCAGAAATCAATAATTTTAAGAGGAGGCTTATGACTAAATTTGAGATGATATATCTTGGAAGGTTAAGCTATTTGCTTTGTTTTGAGCTTGCTTACAAAGGAATAAGGCCTAATGCTACACAAAAGGAAGTATATTGGTGAAGTTCTTAAAAGGTTTCATATGCAGGATTGTAAGCCTGCTGAAACACTAGTCGAAGGGAACTTGAAGTTGACAAAAGTTGAAAAGGAGAAATATGATGATGTTACTCTATTCAAGCAAGTTGTAGGGTCTCTAAGGTATATTTGTAATAGTAGACCAGATATTATCTTTAGAGTTGGCTTGGTGAGTAGGTTTATGAATGATCCTAAAGTACCTTATATGATAAAAGCCAAGAGAATCACGAGATATCTAAAAGGAACTCAAAGTTCAGGCTTGTTATTCCCAAAAGCAAGAGGAAAATAAGCTGATGAACTTGAAGCATACTCATATTTTGATTGGAGTGGGGATTAGATAGAGAGAAAGAGTGCATTAGGTTACTGGTTTAGATTCTTGAATGTTCCTATATCATGGTGTTCCAAGAAACAAAGTACAGTGGCACTCTCATCTTGTGAAGCTGAATATGTGGTAGCATCACAAACTGCTTGTCAAGCAGGTTGCTTGAGCTCATTGCTAAATGAGTTGAAGTTTGATTTCAAGAGACCACTTCAGCTGAAGAATGACAAGATTTCAGCCAATAATTTGGCAAAGAATTTTGTTTCACATGGCAAAAGTAAACACTTAGGGACAAAGTATTATTTTTTAAGAGATCAAGTGTCAAAAGGAAAATTTGTAGTGGTGTACTAAAGTATAGCATTGCATGTGTTTGATATGTTCACAAAGTTCAATACAAATAAGAGAAAATAAATATATATGTCAAAATTTAATTCATCGAATTGATATCAATCAGGTCGCCATCTTAAGAATATGACAATACTTTTTCATTCCTTGAACCTTATCTCCTCTGATCTTGTCACAAGGTAAATCAACCTCAATTTTAGTCTTCAACAAATGTGAAGATGAATATGTATTGGGATTAATTCAAAGTGAGTATCTTTACATGAATATATTCTTCAAAAGAAATCTCACACAAACATACAATATACATTCATAATGACTTTAAGCTTTGCAACCATCAACACCAACAATAACAACTTCACAAACATTATCAACTTGTTAAACAATTCTAACATTATCAACATTCTCTTTCTTTATGTATGTGGGTTCACGCCTATGTTTTGAAAAGGTGTGATAGGAACGTGACTATGATGTTTTGGTCAACTCTTGTTTGGTTGATATGTATTGTAAATGTTGTTCTTTGGAAATTGTTCAACAGGTGATTAAAGGAATGTCTTATAGAGATGTGAATTCATGTTTCAATAATCTTGAGTTTTGCAATGCATGGAAAAGTTGAAGCAATATTGGAATATCACGAGCATATGGTGAAAGCAGTGCCTAAATCTATCAATTTTGTTGGTTTGTTAAGTGCATGTAATCATAGAGGCTTGGTTACTGAAGGGTTAATGTATTTTGAAATGATGACTAAGGAGTGCAATGTTGAACCAAAATTGGAGCAGTATGGGTGTCTTGTTGATCTTTATGCTAGAGTTGGACATATAGAAAAAGCTTTGAATGTGGTTTCAGAAATGCCAATCAAATCTGATGGTGTAATTTGGAGGAGTCTTTTGCATGCTTGTTGTAAGCAACATGCAAGGGTTGAACTAAGTGAAGAAATGGTGGTGATGGTGCTTATGTTCTTTTGTCAAAGGTTTATTGCTTTAGCTAGTAGGTAGAATGATGTAGGATTGGTTAGAAAGTTAATGAATGATAAGGGAGAACCTGATTGTAGTTTAATATAGATAAATGGTGTTGCTCATGAATTTTTTGTTGGTGACACCACTCATCCAAAAAGTAAACATACATATAAGTCTATGAATGAGATTGAGGAGAAGCTAGAATAAATAAGGTATTGACCTGATTATTCAGGAGAACCTTTGATTGATGAGATTAGTGAAGGAAAATTGAATACTATTAGGTGGCATAGTGAAAGATTGGCCATAGCTTTCGGGCTTTTGAAATCAAAACCTGGTATGCCAATTAGAGTATTTAAGAATCTTAGAGTGTGTAATGATTGCCATAAGGTTACTAAATTGATATATGAAATTTAAAATGTGAAGATAAGTATAAGAGATCATATTTGATTTCATCGTTTTAAAGATGGGAGTTGTTTTTGTATACGAATATGCATGATACTAGGAAGATCTATCTTATTACTGTAGATGAAAAATATCTGGGTTGAAAAGTGTGTATGATATTGATTGAAATTTAATAATAGATGGAAGGAGTATTTAGCATTGTAACTACACAATGATTATTATATTCATAAAAGAATACATCCATAATTTTTTATAATTATTGATTTAATGATATGTCAATCAAGTACATTTAGTTTAGATAAACAACGTTTGTGCACAAACACATCTTTTGACCAAGAAAAAACATAACATCTTCATATATCATTGAAAACTTGATTTAGAATTTAAGACGTGTGATTATTGAGAATTTAAGATGCACAAGCATAATGTTTTTTGCACCATTGAATGAACTGCCATGTTGCAAACTGGAAAGGCTATAAGGATGGTAAGAATGGGTTGCACCGCACGAGTGATGAAGGGGATCTGTTACTTAACATTAAGGAGGTAAGGCCTAAGCAATGACGAGTATAAGTGAGAAAGAATAAGAAAAGGGAATGTAGGAAAAATGTCATTGCCTAGCTGTCACAGTTAGTTAGTATTCCCCTAATAAATAGGAATGTATTGAGAATTAGTTGGGGTTATCATTTTCAGTTTTCACTTTAGAAGTTGGGCAATGAGAGAATTGTTTTCTCTAACTGAGCATTAAGTCATAAATCATTTTATGTTTTCATATCCATTAATACAATAATTCTCTTTATCAAATTATATCTTATATGTGTTCTATCAATTGGTCTGATTTGTTCTCGTGTGCGTACCTTCAAGCCTCGTAACCTTTACTTAGCGATGTAATTGGCTCGTGATATTGGGCAGGGATCCGAATCACGCTAAAAATTGGGTCAATGTTCTTGTGCCTGATTTCAAAAAGCAAATTAGGCCTATCGTGAAGGGAAAGGGAACTGATCTACAAACCCTACCATGACTAACAACAATGTGGGTAAAATGCATATTGGTTCGGGTTTTGGATTTCAATCTGGGTCAACGCGCCCTCCCAATTCTACAACATCTTCTCGTCCAAATTTTGTTGACATTTCACGTCGTCACTCACGAGGTGTTCGCCATTTACCAAGTCCAAAGGCTAAGGAGTATCGCGTGAAGGGACTCTATTTTCGTTGCAATGAACGATGAGATCATCTCCATCGATGTGCAACAAAGCAGTTGCGATTGATTATCTTAGGGGATGATGAAGTGGTCAAGGATGAATGAAAGATTGTGGTGTTGGAGGCTGAGTTGAAAGAAGAGAATGAACAGGCAGAGTTAGAATGTAAAGTGATGAAAGTTTTTAGTGGATCTACCACTCCAAACCAGGTTTGCACAATGAAAGTGGAGGGATGTTTGCAAGGGGAATCTATTTTGGTTCTTATTGATAGCGGAGCCACGCATAATTTTATATCTCCACTGTCTATGGTACCTTCTAATCCCTTGAGTGTTAAGTTAGGAGATTGTCATCATGTTCTAACTATGGATAAATGTTAGGGAGTTCGGATGGACGCGGGAACTATGCATATTAGTTTTGATGCTTATGTGTTGGAGTTAGGAGGTGTGGATATAATTTTGGGAGTTGTTTTGGAGGAAACTTTGGGGAAGGTGACCATGCATTGAAAAGAAATGTCTATGGTGTTTAACCATAAGGGCGAGATGGTGAAATTTAGATGAAAATATGGCTATTTTCCAAAGCATTATAACTTATTCTCAAATGATAACAGGCTAAAAATGGCCTACTTTAATGGAGGTGATAGGTTCACAAGTTCCTTGTGTCTCTAGTCAACAGACTAAGGAGTTGCAAGGGTTGTTAGATCAATTTTCTATTGATTTTAAAGAAATTGAGAGTCTTCCTCCTCCAAGAAACACTAGCCATTCCATTGAACTTCTACAAGGTGTTGGTCTTGTAAGTGTGATGCCTTACAAATATCCTCATTTACTCAAGAATGAAATTGAAAAAAAAATAAAATCAAAAACAACACTAGTGCTTTCTCTAGTCCAATTATTTTGGTCAAGAAGAAGGATCAATTTTAGTGCATGTGTGTAGATTATCGTGCACTCAACAAGGTTACAATTTAAGATAAGTACAATATCTATGTTGTAGATGAATTGTTAGATGAGCTACATGGCTCTCGTTATTTTTCTAAGCTTGATCTTAAATCTGGTTATCATCAAATTCGTACGAAGGAAGAGGATATTCATAAAATTGCATTTCATACTTATGAGGGTCACTGTGAGTTTATGGTGATGTCATTTGGCCTTACCAATGCCCCTGCAACCTTTTAATTGGTGATGAATGATATTTTAAAGCCTTTTTAAGGAAGTTTGTATTGGTCTTTTTTTTATGACATACTAATGTACATCACTAGTTGGGTTGCTCATTTACAACACTTAGATATGGTTCTAATTTTTTTGAAACAACATCAGTTTATGGCTAATGGGAAGAAATATGCTTTTGGTCAACACCAAGTGGAATATTTAGGCCATGTCATTTCCAATGCAGGGGTTGTTGTGGATCATACCAAGGTTAACAGTGTGTTACAATGGTCAGTCCCTAAGAATGTTAAGGGAGTGAGAGGTTATTTGGGGTTAACTTGTTATTATAGAAAGTTTATAACTAATTATGGGAAAATTGCTAAACCCTTGACATAGTTGACAAAGAAGTATGATTTTAGATGGAATGCAGCAGCTGTCAAAGCTTTTGAGAAATTAAAAGTAGCTATTAAAAGTGGTTTGTGGTTTATTTTGATCAAAAGAGCCTAAAACACTTGTTATAGCAACGTATTACCACAAAAAATCAGCAAGAATGGATGGTTAAGTTGTTGTGTGTTGATTTTGATGTGGTTTATGGCAGGAGGCCTCCAGTATTGGTGCATTTTTTGGAGGGTGAAGTCAGAGTAGAAGTTGTAGCCTAAGAGTTAAGGGACAGGGGAAGTGCAATTTGAGGTTGGTGATTGGGTTTTCCTCAAATTACGTCATCATCAACAACATTCAGTTGTGTAACGGATCCCTAAAAAACTGGCTCCCAGATTTTTTTTGATCTGTATCAAGTCATTAAGAAGATAGTGCAGGTTGCTTACCAGTTATAGCTACCAGAAACATCTAAAATACATCATACTTTTCACGTGTCTCAATTGAAGAAGGTTGTAGACAATTATACTACTACTACTTGGTTACCTATCAATTTGGAGTCTGAAAAGGGGGACATTATTCGTACTAAGGTTTTGTCATAGAGGGATAAGTTTGATGACGGGTAGCATAAGAGAGAATGGTTGATTCAATGGGAAGGGATGGATGTCGGCAATGCTACCTTGGAAGATGAATTGTTATTGAAGAGTCAATTCCCTAATTTGCGCCTTGAGGGCAAAGCTAATGTTGAAAGTGGGGGTGATGAAGGGGATTTGTTAGTTAACACATAGAAGGTAAGGCTACACTTCCGAGTATATGTGAGAAATAAGAAATGAGAAATGCAGAAAAAGTGATTCCCTAACTTGCGTAGTTAGTTAGTATTCCCCTAATGAATACAAATGTACGGGGAATTAGTTGGGGCTTACCATTTTCAATTTTCACCTTAAAGATTGGGGAGTGAGATAATTATTTTCTTTAAGTGTCTTTGCTTTAGCTCAAGAATCATTTTTCTGTTTTCATATTCATTAATACAATAATTATTTTCATATAATTCTATCTTACCTTTGTTCTATCAAAGACTCAACAGTTATCCTCCTTTTTTTTTTTTTGCATTGGCAGTTTTCCTCCTTTGAATCACAATTTATTCCAAACATGAAACATACACAAATAATGCAGAAATTATTTCTAATTAAAAAATGTTGCCTAATTTCTGATATTTTTATCTGACTGAAAAAATACATGGACTAGTTTTCTCATAAAAGATCTCTAGTTCTCTAAACAAGAGATATACCTAAAAATATAATGAAAAACAGAAAACTACAAAAAAGATTACAAGTTATAGAAACAATACGGAACCCAAATCCAAAGCTAGCATTGAAAATAAAGAGGCAGCCAAAAACAAAGACTACCATCTCCAACTGACTCGGTACCCAGCAAGGTGGAGTTTTGCAACATATATTCAAATGTTATAAAATAGAATTTGAAACCCAATTGGGTAACAATGTACATTGGTGTTCCACTTTAATAGGTTCAAGACTCCACAGATCTAGCTTGTCACAGTAAACCTTGTTCCTCAAATTCTTTTGCAACTGAAACACCAGAATAGAAAGCAAATGTTAGCATAATATACAAGATATTTAAACCAGCAGAATGAAAGAATTTTGAAGACTTGTGTGCAATCTGAGCAACCAAACCAGATCATCAGAATTTTGATAATTTCTTTAGAAGTTTCCTTATTTCTCGGCCATGGAACGTTAATAAAAATATGAGTTACCAATATTTTTTTACTTTTTAGTTTTTATCCCACTTAAGGAACCGTAACTGAATTAATATATTTTCATGTGAGAAATATCAGCTTAGCATTATTGTAGTATGGCCAATTATCTTTCCTGAACTTCATATCCTTACAACTTAATACGTGCTTTAGAATGGCATTTACAGTCCACAACTGAAGTTTTCCTGTATACAAAAATAGCTCGAAATTGAAGTTATAGTGGCAGGACGAATGATCAAAATACTACAAGAATCGGCCTTGAGATCGGACACTTGACTGTTTGATGGTAGGTCAAAAAAAGACAGTCGGAGTGCTAGAGCATGTTATTGGGACAGTAGTGCAGGACACGAGGCGGTGAGCATGTAGACCAATACATCCTAAGAATAGTGGTTGCGATGGCGTGCCGAAACAGAGTGGCAACACTAATCAACCATTTGTGTATTGTACACTGTACACAATTTTTGGCTGTGTACCTTATACCTGATATATAAGCAAACACTATACATATTTCACTTAATAAGCAAATTTTCACATTACCCCACCTTCACATCTGCCATAGGCCATAGCCTACAACACATGTAACATAAAAGGCACAAATCTAAAAATACCAAATTACTACTTCCTAAATACCAAACTTTAGCATGACAATGAATGTCAAATTGTAGATTGAGCATTAACAAGAAGAAAATTAGGCAAGGGAAAGGGAAAGTTACCTTTTGAGGAGGAAAGGACCAAAATAACCTGCATGGTTACATTGTTTGGAGGAAGATGTAAGCGAAGAGGGTAAAGTTTTCCATTCAAAGGACTTCGACTACACACAATAACTTCATCTAGTCCTGTCTCTTCCACAAACTTACGAGTCAACTGCTCAACGTCATTGCCATTAAAGACCAAGGAATAGCCCTGCACATTCTCATCATCCACATCTCCATTATCCTCAGCAACATGATAGTATATAGTTCTCCCCTCCATCCTTGGCGGCGAACCAACACTATCCATTGACTACAAAAAACATCACAAACCAATGTCATTCAAGAATCACCACAAACAACAATCAGTAAATGCTGACACTTTCATTTTCTAGATTTGAGTCAAGTTGGATAAACTTCTTAAAATACATTTGCAATCTAAACAATATCACAATAATAATAAGTATTTCAAACAATCAATTTAGTCATAAACTCTCTCACTTAACTTCTTTATAAACACCTACCTATAAACACATAAAGACTTATTTTTGTAAGTGAAGATGTCACAACCTTATTATTTTAATTGAGAAGCTCCTATAAGCTAAAAGTAATCACAAGCAAAGTGAAATTTTAGGGTTTGCATAAAGCAGTAAAAATTATGTTGAAAGTCCTAATCCTATAAAAGTATTCTGAGTGAATTATTAATACCTCTTGTCTAGAAAAGCGACCAGATTGGAGTGAAAGAGAAGAAGGGGTAGAAGAGTCAAAATCAAGAGAATCAGAATGAGGAATAGGAGGAGGAGTAGGATTTCCAATATGAATCTCAAGAACATCAACATCCCAAAGAATCCAATCCTGAGTAGAACTCCTATGAGGAATATCATGTGTCACACTATTTCTCCAAGGTGGTAAACCACCATTAGCTCTAAGAAAATTACCGTATCTCGTTTTAAGCTTAACCTGCGTACCGTCTCTTGTAGGTTCCCACTCAACAGAAGAATCGAGTCTACGTGGCATAGTTTGAACAACCTTACGACCCGTGACGCCTAGAAGTAACGGTTGGTTTGACGCCGTTAAGTATTTGTTGTAACAGCTTTTGAGTCGGATTATATTGTCGTATTCGGGTATGAGTTCGACGATCCATTTTGCATTTTTGGATGATCCGTTTCTTTCTTGGTTGACGGATTCTTCGTCGTCTTCTGCGTGGAGGTATTTGTCGTGGTGGCTTCGGAGACGAACTGCTTTTGCTCGTTGGAAAAACTCCATCGGTAAAGTGAAGCTGTTGATTGAAGTCGTCGGCACACAGAGACAGAGTCAATGGGTTTGTTAGTTAGTTGAGATTTGGGACGAGATTTGAGTTGAAGAAGAATGAAGAGAGATTAGAGAGTAGAGAATGGGGTTGAAATCTGTTTGTTTGGTTTCGAGTGTTGGTAAACAGAGATGAATTCATTTGACTTTCGTGTTCTTGTTTTTAAGGAAGGAAGTAAATACTAGGTAATAAATAAATTAAATAAAAAGCAACTACTTTTTCTAAAATTACTTGGAATTAATATTAAATTTATTATGTCAGCTTTTTTTAATTATAATTGACATTTTAACATATTTAATAAATTAAATATGCTTGCCGAAAAAGAAAAAAAAATTATGATTATTTACCATATCTTTTTAACACATAAAAAAACACACACACATTTAAATACTAGTAATAATGATAGTAATTAATTAGAAATAAATTTTGCAAAAAATACACATTTAATAATTAAGAAAAATACTTATATTAAATAAAAATAATAATAACACGTCTCTTAAAGTACATGTTAAGAATGAAAAACATAAATAAATACCAAATAAATAAATGTATATTAATGTATCCTATAAATGTATATAATTGATAGTTCCGTTGAATCAAACTTTATCTTTTTCGTTTTTGTTGCTAAAAATAATTTTTTAATATTAAGTATTATATCAACTTTATTAATGTGAGATTGAAAAAAGGGAAGAAACAGGTTGCGGATGTTGCAGCGTGCCAGGTGGAAAAGGGTAGCAGCCAGTAAGCGACATCCAAATTCAGACAACGCGGTTGGTGTATTTTTTGGGCTGACGGTGATGCTAAATTTGCATATTTTGACAACTTTATTTAAGTATGGACGGAGTCGGATTTCGCCTCCTTTACACAGCATTCGATAAATTGGAGAAAACTTGCATTCATTCTCGTTTTATAGCGGGTGTTAAATTTAAACACTCATTTCTGTCTGCAACGGGTCTCGGGTTTCTCCGTCCGCACTCGCACCCACTTAAATATATAAAATTATAAATTTAAAATTATATTTATTATAATAAAATAATTATTATTAAATAATAATAAAATTAAAATTATTTTATATAAAGATAAAATTATAATTTTTAATATTTAAAAAAATATTAAATATATTAAATAAATATTTATATATAAAATTAAAAAATTATAGTAATAATATTTGCAGGACAGATTCGGGTGCGGGAGCAGGGTCACGACCTCGAACCCGCTTCCACCCCTGAATTTTAATGTCAGAAAAATCTATACCCACATCTAATTAAAGTGGATTTTCTCCACCTAAATCAAACAGATTTAAATAAATATTCGCGGGTGCGAATTTTATGGTCATCCCTAACTTTATTCACAAAGTATATGACACAACTTTAAAGTTTTGATGATAATTGAAATTGTCGCTGGCGTTGAAGGTTTCATGATATTCCATATTCTCATGATTGACACATCCATCTAATCGTTGTTAGTTCGTGCACATTTTTTATTTTTATTAAATTAACACCGAACAATTCAATCGTGACGACGAGAAGAATTGCAATACTTTCCCTAGCAGTGACATCAATCAACGTTACAATTTAAACAATATTTAATTCTTCAAATATTAATTTATTATAGACTTCCTATCAGAACAGTTCACCACCATGATTGTGCTAATCTTTTATGAAAATACAAAAGCAATAAACTAAACAGAATCAAAAGAGTATAGTTGATAGAGATGCCACAATCACCTCCGTCCAACAACGAAGCAACATAAAAATCCTAATGATAAGTTTAGTTTAATAATGTTCACAGTCGTATCAAATCAAAATATTATATAATATTTGACATCTTAACTTGTTTATTAGATTAAACAAAAAATTTAAAATTCATACTTCATATATCTCATTATAAGTGTTTTATTTGAATTATGCATATTTTTTTAAAAAAATAATTAATTTTGTTAATTTTAATAGTAAAATAATTTTTATTTATTAAAATACTCATATTATTGCAATTAATAGAGTAGTTATATAAGTTTAAAATAATAAATAAAAATATATTAGTATAAAAATATAATTAATGCTCTACTAAAATATATTACCTCTATTATTAAATATAGAACCTTTTTGAATAAATCATGAAAACTAAAAAAAAAAATTGATGTGCTATTAAAAATACGTATGATTTAATTAATTTACTCTTTAATAGAGAAAATAAGTCAATGTTTTCACAGAAATATTTATTGCAGATTGTAGAAAAAATATAAAACATGATTATGATTATATTGATAACGAAACAATTGATGCAATTAAAAATTTAAAAGAAGTCTTACTAAAAGGAACAGAAAAATATTCAATAAAATCTTATATATAGAAACAGAGATAATATGTAATTTGAGATAAATAAATATTATAAATTAATCACTTATCATAAGATGGGGAAAGTATAATGTTTACAATCAACTTTTATCAATTCTCTAGTTTTAAATAACCAAAATAAATCAAATTCAAAAATCTAATATATAAATAAATTTTATAATATAATAATATCATTCAATTAATTTAGATTTTATTTTCAAATAATTAATTTCATGTCAATAGACTTGTGATATCCATATACTAAGTGCAAACTCATACTATACGCATTGATTAACCCACGTAATGTCTCAATAGGGCCCAATCAAATATCCAAGCCTACATTTACTTGGTAAATAGATAGCTTAAAAAATTTCCATTGAAAAATCATTTCATATCACCTTGTAACCTTAGGAAAATGGAATTATCTATTGTCTTTCTACGTCCTATGATGGAGCTTGATATAGAATTGGAGAGAGACAAGAATTCTATTCTCGTGGCACATTTAGTTCCAGTTAAGGCTTGAACTACACAGTAAAATTAGGCAAAAAAGTCATAGTATTATTTCCTAACTCATCATAAGTTAAATTGATGAATCTCAACCTAATTTGAATTGGATTTAAGATGACGATTGGCTTCGTGGATCAGAGGAAGGCATGGATCCCAGTGAAGGGGGGTATCCGCAAATATTTTGACATTCAAGTAAGTATTAATTCAAAGAGTAAGAAGTATAGGACGAGAAAAAGTATGTATCTTCTCTAGTGCCAAAGGAACTATATATATAAGTGTGAGTCCCAACACAAACAGCACATTCGCATTGAAGGGACATTATTATGTGTTACTTTAGCCGTTAAGGGTGCCATATTATTACATGGACAACACGAAGGGGGTGTCATATTAAAGCTGTAACGACTAACTTCAGCCGTTAGGGTAAGAAATTCTAACTGCCTGTGATGGGTTGGTGTTTTGGGCCGAGTTGGCGCAAGGAGACAAATTGAGCTTCGACCAATCCAGAGCAGTTGCCCCCTAAGTCGTTGTCGAGGAGGCGAGGCAATGCCATTTTTTTATAATTGACAAGCCTAGGTCGATTTGACTGTTAAATCGTGCTCAATGTTGGTGGTGTTCAGAGACTTGTTGTCTGTAGAGAATGAGATCCTCTATTGTCGTCTACAATATGTATTCAACATGCTTTAGGGAGTCTGACTAGCTTTGTTGTCAACATGTTATAAAGGCGTCGTAGAGAGGTGTTTGTAATAGTTGATCTTTTGTCGAACTGCAATGTACTTGATGTTGGAACTTCGTCCATTTCTACAAAACAAAACGCTTGAGTTCACGTGATTTTTGGTTTTCATCGTCTTAGAGGATCATTTCGAGTTCAACATTCTCCTAACTGCCTGGTAAGTCAATTTACTTCCCTCAAATATCTTTGTGTTTTCTTCTTGTTTTTCTTTTTACATGGGGAGGATTTCCATGGTGATGGATTTGCATTTCATTGTGTGGATGTTTGTTTAAGGACGAGGGTTCTTACCTTCGACGTAGATGATAGTAGATTATTTAAGGAAACCATACGTTAGATGATTTAATTCTATCTTTAATGTGGTGGTGAACGATGGCAGTCTCATGCTCCATTGTGTCAATTGTATATTGGTACGATGGATTTCATTTTTGGCTCCTTTCACTTTTGAATCGGTGGTGGGCGGGATGTTTTGGATGTTGAATTCATTCCCTTGTTATTCTTCTTCTTCTACCTTTGAGGATGACATGGTAAATGAGGTGTATTCTCTACACGACTTGATTCTCTCACTTGAATATGAGAGCTAGACTTGGGTAGCTGGTGAAACCCTTGAAGTGGTTTCCATTTTACGGTTGAGGATAAGGACGAGTTCACTGACGTGGGTGTCAAGGCTGAAGACGATGAAGTATTGGTCATGACAAATAACAAGTGCATATGCTCCGAATATCCTATGATCTTGATTCCCTTACACATGGTCACCTTTACTGAATATGAGAAGGATGTATTTCTTCACCTCAATTGTGTCCCTCCAAAATTCACCCAACTTCTTAGCATACTTGAAGGCCTTCCAATGGGTTTGCGGCTATGTGGATGCGATCCCGACGGTGGCTCTTTTCTTCTTTATCTTTAATCTTCTTTGGAACGAGGACATTGTCGGGCATAATTGGGTCTCCTTTAAGTAGCCCAAGCGTTTCTTAGTCGCTCTCATGGACTCTCTATATGGTTTCAAGGACATGTATTATATTTCAAGCCCTTTAGTCGAGAGGGGAAGAAATTGGGTGTAATTCGGGAGCAGGTGCTCGACAATAACTGGGCTCTTGTCGCCAAAGAAGTTGGAAATATTATGGAAATAATGGTCCTTTTATTCCTCGTATTCTGGTCAAATAGGCACTTTCTTAAGAACAAGATAGATCTAGTTACTTGACTAAAGGACTTGAGTGTTCCTAAAGCCTCATATTGGAATGATTTTTGATGTCTCGTCCTTTCTTTGAAGTTGGAGATCATTGATCCTGACGCTGACATCATTATGAAACAAAGATTCATAGAAACTCAGGACCTCGTTGTATTTTGTTCCTAGAAGGAGGTTGACGTTTGCCTTCATATGTTGTCCCCTTGTATGCATTGTTCTTGTTTTCTTTTTGTATTGTCAGGTTTGTTCTTATTTGTGTTTCTTTCTTTATTTTTAGGGAAAATGACAATTTTTCAGAGAGTATATTGCCTTACGTAGGACCTAATTTACAAAGACAACATGTTGCCTTATGTAGGACCTAATTTACAAGGCTTCGACAAATTGACCAACATTCTCTGGGGATCTGCCGAGCTACTTGTAACCTTCATAGAAGACAACTCCAGAAAGACGCTCACAACCCAATTCCTAGTTATCAACTGCAATTCAATCTACAATTGCACCATCGGTCATCCAACCATGGTCAAGTTAGGTGCAATCTCTTAAATTGTCCACTTAAAACTCAAGTGCCGCCTAAAAACTGGAGAGATAGCTATTGTGCATGCTATCATAGAAGCAAAAAGAAGATGTTTCATGACCTCCCTCAAAAGTCAATAAATACACACGAAATTTATATAGTCAAACAAGAGGAGATAGTGATGTTTAATATCTCTTTTTAAGAAATTTTTTTTTTGAAGATGTTATAATATTAATGGAAGTATTAATTTTATTTGTAAAAGGTAATCAATAATACAATATTTTATTTATTCCAAATTTATGAAAATTGTCATTATAGACTTTGTTATTTTTTTTTTACAATAGATCGTTTCATAGTTTTTTTTTTACAAGAAAAAAACGCATTGTTTTACAAAATATTATGTTTCTGGAAAAATATTTGTTTGGATTTTATCTCTATAATATCTAAAAAACTTTATTTTTGGTCCTTAACGTCTAATGAACTTTACAAAAACGTGAGCCGACAAATAGAGGAACATGAATCAACCGTAGCACTCTAATAAAAATATAAATTTTATTATTAGAATAATTTGTATACTTATTTTTATTTGTTATTTAAATATTATTTCGATTAAATATATTTAGAATAATTATTTAAATTTGTATTCTCATTGGAGTTTGTATACTTATTTTATTAGAAATAAGTTAATAATTTTTTTTATTTGTTATTTAAATATTATTTCAGTTAAATTTATTTAGAATAATTATTTAAATTTTTATTCCTATTAGAGTTTGTATGCGTATTTTATTAGAAGTAAATATATAAATTATTTTTATGTGTCATTTAAATATTGTTTCGGTTAAATTTGTTTAGAATAATTATTTAAATTTGTATACTTATTTATAATAAAATAATTATTCTAAATAAATTTAAATAATTATTCTTATTTATTTAACCAAAATAATATTTTAATAACAAATATAAATAAATATATAAATTATTCTAATATTTAAATTAATCTTTCCATAAGAGTGTTACGATTGATCCATGTTTTTATTTGTCGGCTCACGTTCTTATAACGTCTATTTAACGTTAAAGACCAAAAATAAAATTTTTAGATATTAGAGGGATGAAATTCAGACAAATGATTTTTAGAGACTAAAATTAAAAATTGTTATATTTAGATGGACCAAAAATATATTCAAACGTTTGATCTAGGTTTCTATTTGTCAATTAATGTTTTTGTAATATCTACTTGACATTAAGTATCAAATATAATTTTTTCTAATATTACACGAATGAACTCCAATTTTATACAGACTAAAACTAAAATTATATTTATATAGACCAAAAATATATTTAAAATTAAATTTTATTGTAATTTCTCTAACTGTTGTTTTTAAACCTAAGAAAAAAGGTTTAATGTTTATACATTATCAGTTTAATTATAATAAAAATCAAATATTATTATTGATCTAAGAGTTCATCAGTATTAAGACAAAAACCAATTCATAATCATATGAATGAATATATATATCCCAACTTCTTAACAACAATCATCTCAATAACTTTTTCTTTTTTTATGTAAGGCATCTCGTTAGCTTGATACATTAGTATTTGACATTGTTTAATTAATGTAACTAGTCTAGAGATCAAAGTAATCAATAATCTCCAAATCAATTAAGTCATATCATTATCATTATTAATCAATTAGTATTGATCAATAAAAAAAGTCATAGAAGGATGAAAAAATCAATTTGACAAAGTAAAATCAAGAAAAGTACAATACAAACTTAAACACGCACCTGCAACATTGAATTTGATTGAGAATGATCAACCTCGTGATAAGAATCAAATGAAGAATAAGAACCAAAATTTCTTTGATTGAAGGATTCAATAATATTCCTATTAACCAATAATAAATCCACAACCTCCACACCCCATAGAATCCAATTATGTGTAGCAGAACTAGTATCATCATGCGTAATAGAATTTCTCCAAGGTGGTGTTCCACCATTACCTCTCAAATACTTTCCACACCAACTCCTCAATTTCACGTTAGACCCTTCTTTTATAGGTTCCCACTCATATTTCCAACTCAAACCCGGGTCGAAATCGGCTTGAATGACTTTGTTTCCGGTCATGCCGAGGAGAAATGGTGCGGCCGTTGCAGTTAAGTAACGGCCGTAGCAGTTCCTCAGCCGGATGCAATGGCTCTTTGTTTCGACTAGTTCGACCGACCATATTGAATTTTTGGTGGTGCCATTTCGGCTTTGACGAAGGTTTTTGTTGTTTTCGTCGGAGGCGTCTAGGTACTTGCCGAGGTGGCTGCGTAGCTTCACGGCCTTGGATTTTTTGAAATGCTCCATTACTATTGTGTTGTGGCTATATACAACTAATTGATGTTGTTAATGTATATGGTGTTTTATATATATTTGTATTTGTATTGGTGATAATGGAAATGAATGTATACAACGTGGGGAAGGAAATTAAAATAACAAGAGAATATTGTGGTTGAACCTCTTTGGGAAATAAGTGGTTGTTTCTTGATATGTTAATAAATGGAAAAGTAATAATATCCAATCCCTCCTAGACAATTTATAAGCAAGTGACTAGAAATTAATTACAAAATGTATCTTTTAAAAAATATTTTTATCACCTAAGTTTTTATTATTTTTTATAAGCTAGAAAAAATATATTTTTTGGATTAATTATATTTTTATCACCTAAGTTAATCACATAGTTATGAAAAAAATTAGTTTAAAACTTTTTTGTTTACATATTTAAATTCCAATTTACATGGAATAAGTTTGGGCTTACCTTGTTTGAGTTGTATAAGTCAATAGTCAACGGTGATTGTATGGTCGTTTGCGTCTTTACGCGCGTACGATGGAGAACAAAAACCTTCCTTCTTGTCAACTTGTCTCATGGACTAAGTAAGTTCTAAGAAGAATATTAATATCACGCTAAGAGAAGTAATTAAAAAATAATTTTATTTTAAAAGGATAAAAACTTAAATTCTTCAAATTTTTGAATACATAATTTACAATATATTTTAAATGAAAAAAATGATATAAATTAATTAACTATTATTTTGATCCTAGAATGTAGATAAGATTATAACTTTAGTCATTTACTCAATCAAATTGTGAATCAAGTAATAAAGCGACATTGTCATGCAATCAAAATGATAGTTTATCTGAAATAGTTTGCATATTTTGATTTAATTTTGTTAGATGCAAAAGTAAATCAAAAAATATAGAGTTAATGTTAGTATTGAGTGTTTTTTTTTTCTGTAGAATTGATTTTACTTTTGAAATTTTAATTTAAAAGTTTTGTATTTAAAAGTGGAATTGTCTTCTACCCTATGACAGTAACATAATTATAAACAAAATTAAGAATGGTAATAAAACACTCAATCCCCGCAAGTACTTATAATCAATGTCCAATGTATCTCAAATAAAATTATGTTCGGTAGAAAAAATCTACGAAATAAAAAAAGAAATGCGTGTATTTTTTTCTATTTCATATAAAAAAATATTTATGTAGTCTCTTCACAACATTTAAGAATTAATTAAGGCTGCAGTGGTAATCTTGAACTAAATGAATGAATGTTGACTGGTTTAATTGTGTTAAGTTTTTCCTTTCCTCTAGTTTCTTCTGCCAGTCATCCTTAATTATAGATAATATTGAACACCAACTCTAACGAAAGAATTCCAGAGTTCAGAAATACTACCATTGAAATCAACATTGAATTACTACCATTTTTCAGTTGCACATTGATGCATCATTATAACATCATATCCTTCTGTATAACTTATAACATATCGAGTTTATCTCAAACTTACTTGATTGGTTAGCCAACTATTTCATCATGTACACATGGAATGTAAATGGAAGAAGGGTTAAAAAATCTCAGAGATGTTATAATCTCACCATGATAACCAGGTCAAAAGTAACAACGACCCAAATTATAGTATTTCAAGATAAAATAAATTATTATAGTAAAGAAAACAGAAATGTTGCCACTAAATAGAAAATCATCCCCACAGTCAAACCATAATGTGCTATCGCCTTCCCAGACCACATCAAAGTAAGAAACATGAGTAAATGACAGGTTAGACACAAACCACCAGAAAAGCAACCTGTTTGGAGAGAAGGTTTTGAAAATACATCAAGTAACATAGCAAACCTAGATAAACATTTTGAAAATACATCAAGTAACATATTTCAGAGAAAATTGTGGTGACAATGCAGATGCTGTGGCCGCGTGACCAGAACTGGGAGACAATAGCAAATCTAAGGATAACAAATAATTTCCCGTATTAAGGCTTTAAGCTATCTCCTTCATGACTTATCTCATTTTAAACCCAAGAACTGAGCAGACCACGAACCAGGAGTCTAGATACGATATTTAATATGCATTCTACTCGTTACTTGCTGCTGAAAATTAAGAAAACTAAATCTGTCAAAATTAATAATCTTTACAAATCTTCCAGCAAACTTCTTCAAGAGATAAAGCACCACACAAATGATGAGAATATAGCAGGTTTCAGATCAACAGTGAAACTCCTCCTTTAACTATGATTGATCTGACCATTTTCTTTAGGTAAAGCTGAAGATTTGAACAGCAGTCTGAAGAGAAAAGACTAATGCAGCAAAAAAGAATATGTTTCAAAAGAAGTGTAAGCACAGAGTGCATAAAAAAAACCTCAAAAAACAACTCGGACTGGCCATATGACCAGTTTCCGGTTGGAATGATCTAACTTGGCGGTCCTAACCAGGTTTTATGACACTATTACAATATTATTGTACTCACTGGTACCAAAGTCATAATCATCTCCCCAGATGCTAATGTACAGTAGTTGCGTTCCATAAAACAACACAACACCAATATACTTGATTTACAATCAAAAACGAATTTAGGAATTCCACCCAAAAAGGAAAGAAAATAGCAAAGAGTGGAATTAAAACCATATCCCCGGCCTTTACATTAAAGAAAAAAGATACAGAGAAAGGAGAAGAACTGTGCCACAGATTACAAAATTAATCTTAATATTGAGATGTAGAACGACTGAACCTGAATTATGACAAAAATAACGTAGGTCCATCTCATTTTGGAGGAAATGAAATATTGCTCTCAAGCATAAAGGAGAGATCATGCATCTGTGACATCAACATCTCTAAGTCATCTTTTGACCCTACTTCTGCAGTGGAAACATCTCTTGGGGTTTGTCTCATGGTATCTACATCAGCCACCCTAAACATGCAACAAGATATCATAAGTTTCTATTATGAAAGTACAAAATGTGAATCAAAATAAAATTTAGCCTGCAAAATATTCGAAAACTACATCAAATAAACAGAGAATCAATGATGAAATGCAAAGCATAAATATCACCACTTATAGGATGAAGAACTTCCAAGTTCTTAAGTGCTTCCAAGGTAGCAATATAAATACAAGGAACGAGGAAAAATAAAATATGTTTTAAGTTTCATGTTCTAATAGATGACAAAATCTAAAGAGAAAGACCCTCTAGTTTGTTCCTTCCCACGTCCTTTAGGCTTTCTCCCACTCACTTGTAAGAAGAAAGTCTTTTTCGAGTCAAAATATGCAAAGCTGCGAAATGTGAATTATGACATCAGTTAGAGTCCCTGTCAACTTGTACATTGATCTAGAACCCTTATTTGAAATAGATATCCTTGGCACAATCAACAAATTATTAGCTTATACCTATCACCTAGATGTGTCGTTTTTCTCACAGAACTAAAAATTTATAGACACCCCCTTACCTTGATGGTACAACATCACAACTACCACTAAATGTAGACTGATATATTCAACTCAAAACTCCTAAAGGTGTCGTAAATGGAATCAATGTGACTCAAAAACTGGTTTGAAATGTTGAATTCAATTATGCATATTTTTCTTGAACAAAATAATGCAACTATGATATTATAAAGGCACCTGTTTGAAGAAGCAGCTGCAGGTTGTCTATCAGTTGCTGCAGAAGAACTAAGTTGATTATCAAACTGTCCTAAAATATCATGCTGTGAAAATCCACTGAAGTCCATATCATGTGAGTTGTTTGATGATCCGAATAAATCCATTTCAAAGGTCTTTTCAGAATGATTTTGATTCACAGCTTGTACAGGAATATTGCTGAAAGGATCTTCTAGTCTAGTGTTCAAGCTACTAAAGCCACTCCAAACATCAAATGAATCGGAAATATCATTAGTATTCATAATATCGGTTGTTTTGTTACTGCTAACTTGCCATTGCTCATCTTGCATCCAGTCAAAACTTTTAACTGTAGAAGCATTAGCACCCTCTGTTTTGGTATCATGAAGATCAACAGGAATTTCAGATATACCAGCCTGGTCTTTTATCTCAGAGTGTGAAATGCTACTGGAAGGATTTTGTGAAATGGCTGAACTAGTAAAATCATTCCATGCATCAAATGAATCAGTAACTTCATTAGTAGTCATAATACCAGTTGCCTTGCTGTTGCTCCCCTGCCATGGGTCATTTTGCATCCAGTCAAAATTACTAGATGTACCAACAGCACTTTCTGCAATATTCGTATTATTAAGATCTTCATTCTTTTCAAATTTCCCAGTCTGGTCAGTGATCTCGGAATTGGAAACACTGTGGGAAGAATATTGTGTAGTGGCTGAGCCAGTGAAATCATTCCATGCATCAAATGAATCAGCAGCTTCATCAGTCCTGACATTATCGGTTGTCTTGTTATCATTATCTTGTCGTTGGTCATCTTCCATCCAGTCAAAGTCCCGGTTAGAAGAACTATTAGCACCCTCTGCTGTTTTCGTATCAGACAGATCTGCAGAAAATTCCAAATTTCCAGTCTGGGCAGTTATCTTTGAGCTGGAAATAATACCAGAAGGATCTTGTGGTCTAACTGAGCCAGTAAAATCATTCCATGAATCATCTTCTTCATCAGTAGCCACAGTATCAGGTATCTTGGTGTCACTCCTTTGCCATTGATCATCTTGCATCCAGTCCAAATTTCTATTTGAGGAACCATTGTCAATTTCTGCTGCTTTTGTATTATGAAAATCCATGGTCGTTTCTGACTTCCCAGACTGGCCATCTATCTTTGAGTCAGAAGTTCTGAATCTATCACCCTGAAACCAATCATCTTCACTGGATGCTGAAAGATTGAAATCATCATTCTTCTTTACACCAACAGAACCTTTACCATATATAGATACTGTATCCAATTCAACTTTAGAATGATCAACCGACTTCGACTCAACGTGAACAGGACCAGAACTAGCAGACTTGAAGTTGGCCTCCCAACCCGAAAAAGAATCACCACTCTGATCTTCTACAGACCACCCAGATGCCTCCGAAGCTTGGACATTCTGAAACAAACTAAGATTCTCATTAGCTTGGAAATTGTTTTCTGCAGCACCTACGTTTTTTGCAGCGGCCGAATTCTCCTCAGACACATTGGAATCAGATTCCCTATGATCGAAAAAACAATCAAGATCAACACCAGCCAAATCCAATGAACTTTCCCCCAGATGTGCTGCCGAATCTGAATTACTCGACAGTATTCTCTCAGCCTCAGAAGGCCATCGAATTTCCAAATCTAGTAGTTCAGATAACGGAATCTCATCTTTTAACTCACTCCTCGCTCTATTTGATGCATGTTCTTCCACCATTGGTACAACCATCTCCTGCAAAGAAATTCCTTCAATGTTAACATAATAATACACCAACCCACACACACAACCTGAAAAACCAAATTATCAAAATTCGAAAAGAAAAAAAACATTATGTTCAGTGTTTCTGTAAATACATTCTTGATAGTTAGCTTCCATCTTCTCACTATTACAATTAAAAAGGAAAATTCATAATCAAATGTCATCCCAGTCACTCACATACAAAGTAAATAAAATCTGAAAATGTAGTTGGAAAGTAAGTGGATCTGAACATAACCGCATATTTTTTGCATCACAAAGAAAAGGAAAAATAGCGAAAAATAAATAAAAATAACACATCACATTCCAAATTTCCAGCACTAAGGGAATCAATTTCAATTTCAAATGATCAAATAAAAAAAAAAAAAAAATATAAGAAGGTAATGTAATGGTGATATTAATAATACCGATCCATCAAGTTGAAGGGATTCGAGCAACCAATGATACCCGAGAGTGTTCTTGAATTTGATAGGTTCGGGAGGAAGGTCTTTGTGAGGATTTGTGCCGCAAAAGACGCATATGAAGGACTGGACGCCACGGAGGAGTCTGCCATTGCAATTCTTACAGCGAAGGTAAGGTGCCGAGGGATCGAGTTTGGAGACGGTTTCTGCGACGGAAGTTAGCTTCGGGAGGGGTAGATTTTCGTCTTTCTCCGGTTGGTACCAGGATAGGTTAGCCTCTTTGCGAAGCAGGATCTGTAACTGCTTTATCTGATCCAGTGGTATCTCGAACGCCATTTTTAGGGTTTCGTGTATCGAATTTGGTTCAGTGTTACGATTCTCTTCTTCCGTCGTCGATTAAGAAGTTCAGTCACCGGTGACACTACTATTGGATTAGATGAGAAATAATAAATGAGTTTTCTCTTTATTTTTTTATTTTTTTATATATACACTCCAGTTTTCTCTTCATACAAAAACAACACAAACAAAAAAAAATATATTTTTCTTCCTAGAAAATATGTAAAAGTATAGAAATGAACATGAAAACATTTATAGCAATAAAATTATATTTTTGGTAGTTGAAAGTAAAGAGGTTCACACTATTTGATGTTTGTTCTAAATTATAATAAGATAAAATCACGTTAGAAATTAAAATTACTGTCGCTTCCAAGTATTGATTTAATTGCGGTACATATCATTTTAAGTATTATAGTAATTTTTATTTTGATTGATTGATAAAATTAATTTTTTTATTTTTAAAATTTAAAATTTTAAACAATTTGAAATAATTTTATAAATAAAATTATCGGTTGATTCTATTTTCAAGAATTTACTGTTTTGTAAATTATTATTTTGAAAACTGTTTTGTTTTTCTCCTTTTAAAACATGAAAAAAAAAATCACGGACATTCACCATTTTCGCAGTTTCATAAATAAATAAACAGATTATATTAAAACTTTAAACGGATACTCATGCAGTAATGCGAAAAAATGGAGTTGCTTTACCGTTATCGCATATTTTTACCGCACACTCAGTTTTATATATTGTTATTAATTAATTAATTACAATTGTTGATCGGAAAAATAATTTCATTTGTTAAATTTAAAAAGTAATTTATACAGCTATCTAATATGGATTTAATATTTATATATTAACTTTGTATAATTATTTTATACTGTGAGACAACATCAATTTATTATATATATTTATTTTATATTTTTTCAAAAATAACTATAATCTATATTATTGAACTTTAGTATAAAACTAATTTAAACGAATAATATATTTTCTTTTTAATTTCCTTCGAAGAAAAGATATTAAAGAGAATAATTAAGGAAAATTAAGTTAATGTTAAACAAGTTTCATGTAATTTACTTTTTAAAATATATATTCAAAATAAATTTATGAAAAGAAAAAAAACTACCAAATAAATTTTTAAGTTTATATTCAAAATAGATTTATGAAAAGAAAAATTTTAAAATTAGGATTACCATATAGATTTGTTTTAAAAAATAGTTTTTAAAATTGATTTTTATTTTGTTCAGATTGAATTTGTAAATTCTTTAAATTGATATTGTTTATATTTTGTTTAGATTTAGTTTGAAGATTTTTCAGATTGATAAATCTTGATCAAATCAAATAGTCTTATAAATAATTTATATCTTATTGATGATAAAATGTTGATCATATATTTTTTAAATCTTGATTATATCTTGTTTTTAACTTGGTCAAATATTTTTTTCAATTATAATCTTAATTAGATCTTATTTTAGATTGTCTGCAAAAATACATCTTTTTTTACTTTGTGAAGTCAAATAAATTATTCTAATGAAATATTTTTGTTAACATAAAAACTCTAAGTATAAAATCAACTTGGTTCCAACAGACTAGATTCTTTCCATATGCCCAGTACGCCCTCAACGAGGACTTGAAAATTAATAAATTTGAATGGGGTTTAAGGTCTGACATTAGAAGAAGTATTGGTCATCTAGAAATCACTAATTACTCTATCCTATTGCACAAGAGTTATATCATTGAAGAGAATATGAAGAAAGTGCATAAGGTAAAATAGACTAAGGCAACAACAGAAGGATCCCAACAAATTTAATCAGAAATTAAGGGTGAAGGCTTCATATGGGAAAGGGAAGCAAGTACAGACTTCAAGTTCTCCAACTACCGATACAGTGATATGACTACAAATTTGTTCACAAGATTAAACCAATATATTATCTGAATTGGACCGAGTTAGATGGACAACTTCAATACTTAAATGTGCGACGATACCTACAAATAATATGCTAAATAAGTGTGTTGTTTGAGGAGAGTGATAGATAAGATAGGATGAAAAAAGTGTACTTTACTTAAGTAAGTGGCTAGGAGAGTGAGAGGTAAAATAGGATGAGAAAAATGTGGTCTCTTTAAGACTTTTAGGCTAAGTCTAGCTGCAGAGGGTAAATCCACAATGTGTTGTCAAGCAGAGTTGGGGTGAGCGAGTAAATCTGGATTGAGCCTTGAACTAGTCTGTAACACAACCATAATCAATAATAATAGACAAACTTTGTCATAAAAGATAAAAATAAACATAAAGACACAAAACCAAGGTAATTTAAACTCATTCGTAAGTATATTATCAAGAAAACTTGTAATTTAGGAAAAACATTTAAAAGTGATAGCCATTAAATTAAGAAAGAAAAAAAAGTACCAAAATTGATAGCTGTAAATTGACATCCAGATCCTACAAAATCTAGGGACGAAATCAGGCTTGATAAAACTTGTCTTATCGATTGGTTCATCCTCACAACTTTGGAGTGTTTGAGCCTTCATGCCAAGATGAGTTAGCAGAGCATTATTTTTACTAAACGTTGTTATTTGAACTTGGAGCCTTTTAGTGCCTTATTGAAAAAATAAAAAGGTTGTTATCTATCCTCTATTTCTCAGACATTTTTGTGAACACTTTACACTTATATGAATTTTCTTCTATTTTTTTTTTCATTGAGATTGAAGCTAAGAAATTTTTCTGCTCCCACCCCAAAGGTACATTTTTTTAGGTTCAATATGATGTTGAGTTATATGACCTCTCTAAAAAATTCTCATAAATTCAGATTATGATCACTTTTTTCTTTCGAATTCACGATCATGTAGTCGATCTATACTTCTAGCACGTCCACAATTTGGTCTTTGAAAATTTTATTCATCATTTACTATTAAATTGCTCCTAAATTCTTGAGTTTGAAGGGAATTACATTGTAGTGATAGTTGTCGGATTTGGTCATAAATGTGGTTTTGTATTTGGAATATGTAGCCATGAAAGATAATTGTTTGGATTGCGACGTGTTATCAACTAGTTTGTCAGTATTCGAAAATGATAAATGTTATTTGGACATGCTTTATTGTGATCAATAAAGTCAACACACATGCACCATTTATTATAAGATTTCGTAAGGATTATATGTTTGAAAGCTAACTGGTGTACTTGGTTTCATAAATGAAATTGGCATAAAGTAAAACATTTACAACTTTCTCTACATCCTTCACCTTATTGAGTGATTGTTTTCGGTGTCATTGTGCAACAGGAAGAGTAGTTTGATTCATATTCCGCTTATGGTAGGTGACTTCAATATCTATTTGGGCATGTCACTAACAATCCATGCAAAAATCTCACTAATGTTTTCTTTGAGACAAACAATCAATTGTCTTTTCACTATGTTAGGATGTTCTTTGTTGATTTTGGTGGTCCAATACGTATCTTCGCATATAGGAACTATAGGATGAATTCTTTTTTGAATAAGGTATTTCAAATCTATGTTATTATTGGATCCCCTTCCTTACGACCCTTGATTTGTAGCTCTTTGAGGTGGGGATCAAGATCAGTCATGTTAACAAATCAACAATACCCGAGATTGTATCCTCTTTCTTTGGCTTCGACTGCACAAAATTCAAAATAGATTTCTAGTTCTTTGTTGGTGTTGATGCTAGCCACCTCTTTAGAAGTCACGTGATATTTGATTTTCAAGTGCACTGTTGAGAAAACAACCCTGATTTCTAAAATGGTAGGCCTTCCAATGATATTGTTATAAATTAACTTGCACTCTAGGACAAGGAATTGTACCTTAATTTTCTTCCTCGTGTTTTCTTCCCCAAAGGTGACCAATAGCTTGACACACACCCCACGATGTGCTTGTTAAGCCCTTAACTATTTGCATACTAGAACTAGTGTAAGGCAATAAATTCTCCTTGGCAAGTTGCAAAGTTTGGAATAGATCCGTTTACATTGTGTCACATGATTTTCCCTGGTCTATCATGATTTACCACACATGAAAGTTGGTCCAATAAGTTCTCACTTGCAGAGGAATTTGATGATTTGGGACTTCTCTAATAATCTCGTTAACATAAAAATACAAATACAATGGAGGTCGAGTTGTGCCTTTCCCGAGGATGACAAGTCTGAATTCTCATCAAAGTCAGGGAATACAAGTGGTAAATCAAGAGGAAAATCAATGAACTTTGACAAGAAAAATGTGCAATGTTACAATTGTAAGAAGTATGTACATTTTGTTAATGCATGATATGCTTGAAAAGGAAAGCATAAGAAGAAAGATGAAGATGAGGCATGTGCTGCTCAAGAAGATGATTTTGACTCAGACAATTTTGTTGATGGCTACCACGAATGAAGAACCCTCTCATTCCCAATTTTGGTTTCGTGACACTAAATGTTCAAATCACATGAAAAGTCACAAGGAATGACTTAAGGATATTGATACATCAAGAAGGAGCAAGATCAGGTTTACTGATGATAAAACCTTAGATACATCTTTGAGAAACTTGTTCTTACTGGAAGGTTTGCCCGTTGGCAAATGTTGTTATCAGAATATGATTTGGTATACATTACATATAAAAAGCTATCAAAGGAAGTGCCCTAGTGGAGTATTTGGTCCAACAATCTGTAAAATATTATCAATCAATGCAGTGTGAATTCCCAGATGAAGGTATCATGACTTTATTTGAAGAGACCAAATCATTTGATAAAGAAAAATGGACTTTGGTGTTTGATAGTGCTTCTAATGCATTAGGGCATGGAATTTGAGCCATTTTGATTTCCCTAGAGAACCAGTTCATTCCATTTACGGCTAGATTGTGTTTTGATTGCACAAACAATATTGTAGAATATGAGGCATGTGTCATGGGCATTAAAGCAACCATTGAATCAAAGATAAAAGTTCTTGAGGTATATGGAGACTCATCTTTGGTCATCCATCAAACAAAAGGAGAGTGGGAAACTTGAGACTCCAAATTGATTTCGTACCATACCCATATCAAAGAATTGGTACAACACTTCGAGCATATCACTTTTCACCATATTCCTCGAGAAGAAAACCAATTGGCTGATGCCCTGGCCACATTGTCATCAATGTTCAAAATAAGTGTCGGTCAGGATACACTGGTCATAAAGATTCAACAAAAAGATAAGCTAACATATTGCTTATCGATAGAAGAAGAGTTTGATGGCAAGCCACGATTTTATGATATCAAATTGTATGTTAAGAATAAAGAATATCCATTGGGTATTTCAGAGAATGACAAGAGAGTTTTAAGAAGGCTGTCAATGAACTTCTTCTTAAATGGTGATGTGCTTTATAACAGAAATCATGATACGGTTCTCCTCAGATGTGTCAATTAAGTAGAAGCGGAGAAAATTATTCAAGAGGTTCACGAAGGTTCTTTTGGAACTCATGCAAATGGGCACGCAATGACAAGAAAAATCTTAAGAGCTGGCTATTATTGGTTGACTATGGAATCTGATTGCTTTAGTTACGTAAAGAAATGTCATAAATGTCAAATCTATGCTGATAAAATACATGTACCACCCACCTCTCTGAATGTTTTAACATCACCATGGCCATTTTCAATATGGGGGATGGATGTTATTGGACTCATCGAGCCTAAAGCTTCCAATGGTCACCGATTTATGCCAATGTGACAAGAAGTGTGGTTGTCAAATTCATCAAAAGAGAATTGATTTGTCGATATGACCTACCAAATAAGATAATCACTGACAATGCGACCAATCTAAATAATAAAATGATGAAGGAGTTGTGTGATAGTTTCAAAATTCAGCACCATAATTCTTCTTCGCCATATCGTCCAAAAATGAATGGAGCTGTAGAAGTAGCAAATAAGAATATCAAGAAGATCATACAAAAGATGGTAGAGACATATAAGGATTGGCATGAAATGTTTCCCTTTGCATTACATGGCTATAGAACCTCTGTTCGTACCTCAACAGGGGCAACTCCTTTCTAATTGGTGTATGGAATGGAAGCGGTACTTCCCATTGAAGTTGAAATTCCCTCGATCAGAGTCTTGATGGAAACAAAACTGGAAGAGGTTGAGTGGGTTCAATCATGATTTGACCAATTAAATCTCATAGAAGAAAAAAGAATGATGGCTTTATGTTACGGTCAGCTATATCAAAAAAGACTTAAAAAGGCACACGAGAAAAAAGTTCGTCCTCGAGAGTTTCAAAAAGGGGACTTAGTGTTAAAGAAAATACTGCCAATAAAAAAGGATGCTCGTGAAAAATGGACCTTGAATTACTAAGGACCATATGTTGTGAAAAAAGCTTTTTCTGGAGGAGCTCTAATACTCGCATAAATGGATGGAGATGACCTTCCACTTCTAGTAAATTCAGATGCAGTCAAAAAATATTATGCTTAAAAAAATATGATGGGCTCGCTAGGTTGAAAACTTGAAAAGGCGATCTAGGCAAAAGATTAGAGCATCCCGATGGATTGAAAACTTGGAAGAGCAGTCTATACAAAAGTTAGGGATAAAAAAAAATCATCAAGCATTTTAAAATGGGGCAATTATTATTGGAAGTTGATTATTAGGATTCCTAAATTACAATATTTGTCTTTATTCATCCATTGAATCTTGGGACGGAGAAAAGCATAAGGATTGGGGAATCAAATAAAAGAACAAAAATTTATCTATAATGCATGACACATAAACCCTACATAATTTACTCATACTCACAGGATCTATGCATCTTCATTGACACTTTACCTATACTCAATGCATCACACACGGATAAATCATTCATACCTTATCATCTGAATCGCAAATATCATATACTTATTCCCCCTCTTTATCTACCTTCAAAATTGAACCAATTACAATTTACGTATCGGTAACCAATCCAAAGACGATCACTTTCATTTCTATAGATCTACGTATCGGTAACTAATCTGAAGACGATCATTTTTAATTTCTATAGATCCACGCACCGGTAACCAATCTGAAGACGATCACTTTCATTTCTATAGATCTATGCATTGGTAACCAATCCAAAGATGATCATTTTTAATTTCTATAGATCCACACATCGATAACCAATCCGAAGACGATCACTTTCATTTCTATAGATCTACGCATCGGTAAACAATTCGAAGACGATCACTTTCATTTCTATAGACTTACGCATCGGTAATCAATCCGAAGATGATCATTTTTAATTTCTATAGATCCACGCATCGGTAACCAATCCGAATATGATCGCTTTCATTTCTATTACGCATCGGTAACCAATCCGAAGACGATCATTTTTAATTTCTATAGATCCACGCATCGGTAATCAATCTGAAGATGATCACTTTCATTTTTATAGATCTATTAATCCAAAGACGATCACCTTCAATTCTGTCGATCTATGTATCGGTAACCAATCCGAAGATGATCATCTTTATTTTTGTCGATCTATGCATCGGTAATTAATCCGAAGACGACTATTTTGCACATCTAAAAAATTTGCATCATTCTCACTTTAACATTTCAAATGCACTTTAATACATGTGTTTGTTACTGGACAAAATTTGGGTCTTTATATTTATTTTTCTTTTACCTGATAACATGAAAACGAATACCATTGTTATTCATATTTTCATATTTTTCAAGTAAAATATAATTAAATAGGGGCAGCTGTAGTACTCTAATTTTGTCCATTTTGAAAACAAATCAAAAATAGGAAATATGTATTTAAAAAAGGAAATAAAAATAATTACAATAAATATTTTCATTATGTTTCATAAATTTACAATTTCAAATCTATTTACAATTCTAAAATCAAATCAAATCAAATTACAAATTAAAAATAAAGCCAAAAATAAATTACAATAAAAATTAGATCAAGCCATATTATGTTGACATTGTTCACTGCCAAACCCTGCTATGTTGATGCTGATTGTCATTGATGCACAAGTCATGCTCATATTTGTACCTATTTTAACTAATTGGAGAAAAAATATATTTTTTTATTAGTCAGCCTGTGCACACATGATAAGAACAAAGAGACAAATTTTTTAGTTTAAAAAATAGAAATTAAAAGACAAATAAAAGCTCAACAATGAACAAATTAGAACAAATAATCTAAAATTATGAAGGCATCAAAGGTGCAGAAAAATGCAGATGATGAGCAAAGAAATCAAAACATCAAGCAGAAAATTGATGGAGAAGGACCAAAGCAGGTAAAGAAAGAAACTAAACAGATAAAAAAAAACTCTATAAATACATCCCCATTTTGTTTAAAAAAGGGGATCTGAGATTAAATCTACTAAAAAATATACATACAAAGAAGGAGAAAGAAAGAAATCAAAGAGGACAATAACAAACAGAAAATAACAAACAACAAACGCCAAAGTATTTTTTAGATAATAAATCTGTTTCTTCATCTTCACTATACAATAAATTTTTTAGTTCAAAAAGGGTTAGATTTTTTTTTTATTTGCAAAATCAAGCATAATGGGAAAAACATAGAAATATAAAATCAAAGATTTGAACCTGTGACATGCTGTCGTCGTCAAAACCATCGATGTTGTGGTCGTTTTGGCCGCCATCCCCGTTGGCGCGGTGGCCGCCGTTTGCACTAAGGTCGCCGTGGGCGTTGTGGCTGTCGTCACAGCTTTCTTGTTCCTCTTCTTTTTCCTCTTTTTTTAGTTGATGCATCCATTCATATTTCCTCCTTCTACTTTCAAAATAGAGAATGGAACAAGAAAAGAGAAAGATGTTTCTTTGTTTTGAAACCCAAGCGGCTGCCCCTCCTTCTAACTAGGGTTTCCTTGTTTGTTTGTTTGTTTGTTTTGGACCTCTTTTTTTAAGTTAGTTTGGGCTTGGGTTTTAAAAAAAAAAAACAAGAATTTTTTCAAACCCAACCCATTTAAAACTATTTATTTTATTTTATTTTTTACAAAAATGGTTAATTTTCCTTCATAACTAAATACCAATTTTATCATAAAAAATCCAGATAAATATTATGTCGAAGATTAATTAGATGTGAATTTTTTTTTTTTAATCTTTGAGTTGTTAGGACACATGTGCTACAACTTGATAGTTCTAAAACTCTATTTTATTTATTTATTTATTTATGAACTGATCTAAAATAGACTTATTTATCATATATGACATCTTTCTAATTTTTGAGTTGTTAGAACACAAGTAGTACAATTTGATAGTTCTAAAATTCTCTCTCTTTATTTATTTATTTATTTACTTATTTTATTTATTTATTTAGTCATTCATTTATTTATTTATGAACTAATCTAAAATAGACTTAT
>JBBPBT010000623.1:6744586-6765968 GCA_037974875.1 Cicer bijugum
TCACACTCAAACGACATTTGTAGTGACTCTTTCTAGAAAAACAACGTAAAAAAAATTGAAAAATGAAAAAAATTACAGTTTGTTTATTGTAATTGTTTTTGTTTTATATCAATCATATTTAAAGGCACTAATTTTATTAATTAATTTAATAACAAATACTTTTCATATATAATTTTTGTAGTAAATTATAATTAATATATTTTTATTTAAAAGATATAAATAAGTACTAAATTTAAATAATTGATTAATGACAGTTATATGTCCATGTATGAATTTGAATTGTACACTCCAATAACTTTTTAAGTGACTATTTCTATAAAAACAACAAGAAAAAATTGATCAAATGTGAAAAAAAAAATATAGCTAGTGTTTTATTATTGTTCTCAGTTTTTATCGATGATATTTAAAAAAATTAATTTTAACTAATTCTTTAATAAAAAGTAATTTTCTTGTTGTTTTGAAAAACAAATATTTACAAGTTAGGAAAAGAGACAATAGAAGTGAATTGATTGTAGCAACTTCAAAGAGGAGCACATGGAATTCTTGAAAAATACAAAGTTTAATTGGACTTTTGCCTCCTTTAATTTTTCAATTGTGGGGTTTTAATTTCTCTAATTGTGGAACTTGTAATTTCAATCCTCCATGTTTTTAATTTATCTCATTAATCAATTTAACGAGCGACAACTTGCATGGAGCTATATATAAAAGAGGAATTATGAAATGTATTTGAATACAAAAACGAGTCTCATAAGAGGAATTATGGCAGGTTCATCTTCCTCACATGAAGTGTTCATCAGCTTTAGAGGAGAGGAGATGAAATAACAGAAGCACTTGTGAAGGCGATTGAGGAAGCGAAACTATCTGAGATTGTTTTCTCAAAGAACTTTGCGAATTCAAGATGGTGTTTGGATGAAGTGGTAAAGATACTCGAGTGTAAAAAGAACAAAAGGCAAATTATATTACCTGTTTTTTATGATGTGGAACCTACCAATGTTCGAGGACAGAAGGGAAGTTCTGCAGAGGCTTTTGCTGCGCATGAGAAACGTTATGAGGTAAGATGACAGTCGTGCAAAAATGGAAGGATGCTTTGGCAACAATTGCTGATCTCTCCAGATGAGATTTCTCCATTAATAGGTATACTAATTATATATATTTTTTACACTTACTTTACATATTACACAAGAGAATACTGTCATTTGGACATAAAGTTTGTACAAAATTACTAAAACTATAAACGAGTAAGGCCCATAACAACAAACTAAAGGAATCAAATCCAACAACAGACATTCAACTATTTACAAGTACATTTGACACCAGCTCTTAAACTGGACTGCACTATCAATCAATTTAGCTCAATACACCAATATACAACTAATTAAAGAACTAAAGTATTACAAAAGTATTACACAATTGAGTCAAACTAATTAATTCCAACCGTGTGGCTGATCTACATACACGACCTCATTTAGTTCACCATGCAAGAATGCATTTTGGGCATCAAGTTGATGCACATATAAGCCTCTTAGAGCTGCCACTGCCAAAATGGTGTAAATACTCACTTTCGTCCATGAAAGTATTAGGCGATCTCACAATAGTCCTTGGAAAAATGATAATTTAAACATAAGTACCCCAACCACTACTTTGTTAGTCAAAATAGTCCATACTGTTAAATCTCTTCCACAAATTTGTTAATTTATACATAAAATGCCACATGAGCATCACATAATTAGACTCACTCATTCAAGAAGTAAAATGCCTTAACCTAAAATTTATCTTGGATTTATTCTTCCCCAATTTTTTTTCTAGTTTCATCTTTGTATTTATAAGGGGAAAAGCCATCATCACCTCTTCAACACTTTCAAGCTCCCTTTTACAAAATCACACAAAAAGATCTTTGAAAAGGGATAAGGTTTTGATAGGTGAGAAAAGAAAAGCTATTTAAAGATTCTTAACCAAAATTTCATAATTACCTGTGTGACAAGCAAAGTAAGCTTCCTCATCCCCATCAAACAAAAATTTAATTGTTGTTTAAACAATCACATTATCTACAGTGTGATGGCTTTCTTTTTTTCTTCAGAAATTCAAAGAAAAAATATATTTATTTTTATTTTTTTGGAAATGATGAAGAAGAAATTTGAAGAAGAAAAAAATAGAATAAACTTTTCATGTTTCACGTCATTTTAGTCTCTAGAAGAGTGAGTTCAAATTATGTGAATAATATTAAGCCACATGGCATGTTATGTGTAAATTAACGGATTTGTAGAAGATATTTAACGTCAAGGACTATTTTGACTAATGCAGTAGTGGTTTCAGTGATTTGTTTTTAATTTGTAATTTTCCCGAGGACTATTTTAAGAGCGATTAACACTTTCATGGACGAAAATGAGTTTATACACTGTCAAAATGGCTCTAATGGTGTCCCACCTTGCTACTAGGGAAAAAAACGTCTCTGTAATCTATTCCATATTATTGTGAATACCCTTTATCTACCAATCTAGCTTTCTATTTCTCAATCTCTCTCTTTTCATTGAATTTGGTCTTGAATACCCATTTGACTCCTATATTCTTTGGACCTTCAGGAAGATATGTCAATTCTCATGTCGCATTTCTTTATATGGCTTTCATTTATGAATCCATGGCTTCCCTCCATTTGTCACTTTTAACTGCCTTTTCAAATTGCACTAGAACCTGAGATTGAGTAAACATTGCTAAGGGTCGTTCTTCCTCATCTTCTTATATTGTAGTATCACAGTCTCCTAGCCAGAATGATGGTGTTCTATCCCTCCTTTCAAGTTGAATCCATATTGTGGCTTCCTCAGTATTACTGTTGTTGAGTTCCCTGATATGAGAATGTTCACCCTGAATCAAAATTTTAACATATGGCTTTTCACTAGTAGGAACTGAATCTTGTCTGCTTCGTGACGGTGATCAACACTTACATCTTTGTTTCCTAATCATCCAAGTCTCTTGTACCAGCTCCTTGTTCCGTTTGCAAGTTCCAAAATTCATCTTCAGCAAACACCACATCCCTACTAGTTAACATTTTCCTTGAAACATTCATCTACAATTTCCATTAGTAGGAACTAAATCTATCAATAAGGTTCATTAGTAGGAAATGAATCTTTTCTACTTCATGATGGTGATCAACACTTGCATCATTGTCTCCTAATCATCCAAGTCTCATGTACCAACTCCTTGCTCCCTCTGCAAGTTCCAACGTTCAACGTCAGCAAACACCACATCCCTACTAGTTAACACTTACACCAAGAAGAACACACTTTAGCGCCGACATCTCAATTGGTAGTGGGACTGTGTGGACGCAATACTTATCCCCTAGTTATCGGACTCAAAGTCCCACGAAAAGAAAAAACTCGCTATTTTCACTAGGTGGTTAGGGGGTGAGAAGATCGTGAGGTAGCACTGCCAATAACGGTAATGGCTGGGGTGTTACACTGCTCATCAACAAACAACGTGCTAACATTGTTTGACTCCTCAATCGAACACACCATATTATTGAACTTGGAGATCATGGACTTGAGAATATTTTCTACAACAATTGTTTGCTCCACTTTCTCTCCATGAATCTTTATCTTATTAACAATAGAGATGGTTCTTGCAAAATATTCATCATCTATTTCACCATCTTTCATATTAAGAAGTTCAAACTCTTTGCAAAAAGCTTGAAGATGAGCCATCTTTATCTTTGTAGAGCTATGATACTTTTGCTTCATCAAGCTCCAAATAGCCTTTTTTGGATCTTTTTCTAAGATTGTCTCCATAATACTTTTGTCAATTGCTTTAAACATGTTCTTTTCCTTGAAGTGCTTCAATTTGCTCTCTTCACCTTTTTTTAATAGCTTTGACATTGCCTTAAATGATGGAATAAAGACCCTATCTTCCACAAAATTCTTGTATTCCTTGAAACAAAGGAAGTTATCCATCAACATGGACCAATGGTCTAATGGTCAAAACAAAGTGAAGTTTTATATAAATAGTGTTTTCAAAGTACACATTGTGACTACCACAAGTCTCAAAATAAGCATTACAATACCATAATTCTCAAAATAAGCACATTGTCAATACCATAAGTTTAAAAATATACATAACGACACTATCGTAAGAATATATATAGATAATGCCTACAAGTCAATGCAAACTATATAGTCATGACTACTAAATAAAACAAACATTGAAATCAGTATTACTATTCGCCTTCATCATCGTTACACTCATCCTCATCATAATCTGGATGAAGACGACGGCGGGAGGACGCGACCTGTATGGAAGCAACACTTTTTGCTCTGATTGTTGAACCTCCTCATGTCGACATTGTTCTGCTTTCCTTAACTCCTCTTGTCAATGTTGCTCTGCCTTCCTTAGCTCATCTTGAGCCTCTCGTGCCTCATGTTTTGCCTCTTTTACTCGATTCTCAAATGTTGTTATATGTGCAACTATCTCGTTAGAGTGCTAAGATAAGACATTGGTGCAACCTCTAGATGGACGAGAATATGCGAATAGACTTGCGACACCTGATCTATATAGCGAGTGTCTATCTCCAGCATCATAAATACGCCTTTTATTCTTTCTCCCAATAGATTGGACCCTTATGTTTAAGCGATCTTCTATATTAACCACTTAGCTACAACTACTAGATGTTTCCCTATCTTTGGAGGCATGTTGCAACTTACCTTGAAATGTTTCCAGCTCAAATAGAAAATAATGTAACATAATCAAATTACTTTTACAAGAAATACAAATGAAATAATGAATGATTTAATATTTCTTACTTATGTTTTTTTTTACTCTTTCATCAACCCAAGAGTTGTCATTCTTCTTAGTGTGAGTTTTTAAAAAGACCTCATCTAATGTGGGGTCTCTACCTAACTCTTCAACCTTACAAAAAATAAAAACAACATAATTGTGAATAAGATGAGAGCCACGTTTCATCATCATTTAGGGGTTCTTCATAAATTTCTTCATCGTTTCCCTCATCACCCATATTTTGAAAGTCATACGTCAGACCGAATGTATTATCGACCATATGTTGCATTAACATAAATGGATCATCATTATCAATATATTAATTACTACATGGAATATTATCGATCATGTTTGGTGCAATACCAATAATTTGGTCGGAACCCAAACCTATACAAGTGAACTTTGACTTCACTTGCAGACAATACACCTCTACACATGCAATTGTGACAAGGACATTTGATGCCACCATCTTTTACAAATTGATTTTGACTTAGTGCCTTCATTATAAATTCTTCAACACCTTTTGCAAAGGCTGGTTTCAACTGTTGGTGTATGTGACCTCTGATTTTCTGAAGAATTATGCAGAATGATATCTAATCTAATATGAATGCACAACAGATTAATAAATTCAATTTTTTTATTTCACACCAAATTGAATACGGTCCCTAATTTACAATTCTAATGAATGTCAAAACTATATGGATCATGGTAACTATGGAAAGATGCATTTGACAAGATTGATTGTTATGGATGCTGATTTACATGCAATTATTATTAAGACAATTAATCAATATCCAAAACGAAATAATTGCTGAAATGTAAACAAGATAAGGGAAAGAGAAAATGTGTACGCAGGATTTTATACTGGTTCAGCCGTCTCGTGACGACCTACGTCCAGTCCCAAGATCCAACAAGATCTTAGCCTATCCAATAGAATTTCTTAGAATCAGTTTACAGATTATTACTGCGTGCCTCGCACCAATCTTAAACTATTCACCCTGTTCTATCTTTTTCCTTCCCTGAATTCCCAAGTTTAAGTCCCATAAACTTGACCAAGAATTCAGTCAAGCGTCTTCTTGTTGATAGCCCTCAACCCCGAAGAACGCCACCAGTCGCAGCTGGATTTTCGCAGAGTAATTTGTTACAAAAGAGTATTACAGAATATGAAACATATCAAATATACAAATTTCTTGATCTTGCTTCTTCTCAAAGTAATCTTTCTCAAATCGGTCTTTTCCAATCCTCAATAATCACAAGTTGTTTGTCCATGATTGAAAAAGGATGTTCAATTGATATTGGTTGAGAAAGAGTTATCTCATGTGTTGTAGCTCTGAAAAAGAATTATCAAAGTTATTATGTTGGTTATTGTATATTGTGACATTGTGAGAAGAAGAGTATGAAAGCAGTTTATATAGTTTCAGGAAAAAACAACATATGAATCGATTTGGCCAATCAATTCATTAAGGTTATAAAGCACACTAATCGATTTATCCAATCGATTTCCCGAATCTTGTTTTTCTTGAATCTTGAAACTGCACAACATAATCGATTTAACTAATCGATTCTTTTAAATGAGTTCTTCAGACTGGGATTAATGTTCATGTATGAATCGATGTTCATAATCGACTTGGGATGTTTTGTTCAAACAACGAGATCAAAACAATCGATGTATGTAATCGATTCAACCATTATAGTCGTCTCTGTTTCTAAGACTTTTTGTGTCAATCGCTTTAGTCAATCAATTTCATTGGTTCCAGAGACACAGTGATTTTCACCAATTGATGTGCCTAACCGATTGTAAAATTAAGTCTGAAGCTCATTACAACCAGTTGGTTCAGTCAATCGATTTACCAAGTCGATTGATGCCAACTTTAATATAACAGAAGTAAGTAAGTAGATTGAGCTAATCGACTATGGATGTTCCAGACCAAGGTCATTTTGAAATATATTTTGGTAAGTCGATTTGCCTAATCGCTTTATTAGCATTGGTTTGGTTCTGGAACATTCACATTCGATTTGGTCAATCGATGTAGACAAAACATAATAAAAAAATGATTGAATAATCGATTTGCCAAATCGACTAGTTTGCAAGGTAAGCTACTGACTTGCGCATTTTAATTTTAATAAGTGTTCAAGTCAATTTGTCTAATCGATGTAAACCATCAGTTCAGTCTTGGTGAATTAAACAATCGATCTGCCTAATCGATTTGTGGCAAATTGGTTTTCTGACTTGCACAATTTATTTTCTGATAAGTGTACCAATCGATTTTGCCTGATCGATTGATAGCCTGTTTGAACTTTCATAAAGTGTGCAAATCGATTGTGCCCATCGATTGATTAATTCCAGACTTTATAATATCATCCAACCCTTTTACAGAATCGATTTTACTAATCGATTAGCTTGTAGATCTTCAAGATTTTGTTGATTTCTTGAGTTCCAAGCAATTGTTTCAAGTTGGTAGGATTGAATGGATGTTCCTGAAATTTTCTCAATTCACACTGTTAGATTTATTTAAAAGTGTATGTTTGTCAATAACTTCAAAAACGAGTGAACATATGTCAAACAATTATCCATATGTCTAACATCAACCCCCGTCGTTGAACATAAAATCTATCATATACCGAAGTACGATATGGGTGGTAGCCATCTATATTTTGAAGGACAAACAAATAATGGAGGATATCTATACAAATTTCAAACAAGTTAATACTCAAAAAAGTATAGATAACAAAATATAATTAAAAAAAGTATAAATAACAAAATGAAAATGAGTGATTTTGCTGCCAAATTATTGCAGCCAAAGTGTAGATAACAAGTTATTGCAGCCAAATTATTTGGACAAATGAGTGTTTTTGTCCAAACTATTTGCAGCCAAATTCTTTTCATGTTTTTGTCCAAATTATTTGCTGCCAAAGTATAGATAACAAGTTATTGCAGTTAAATTATTTGGACAAATTAGTGTTTTTGTTCAAATTATTTGTAGCCAAATTCTTTTCATGTTTTTGTCCAAATTATTTACAACCAAATTATTGCAGCCAAATTATTTGGACAAATTATTGCAGTCAAAGTATAGATAACAAATTATTGCAGCCAAATTATTAGGACAAATAAGTGTTTTTGTCCAAATTATTTGCAGTCAAGTTATTTTCATGTTTTTGCCCAAATTATTAAGCTAAATCTAGCAGCCAAATTATTTGCAGATAGTATTGGAACTGGTCAAAATCAACGGTTGATGCATGAAAGACTCACAAACAGATCTTAAATATTTGTAAAAGGAACATAGTGCTTTAATAACTAAAAAATTGTAAAGAGGAACAATTAAGTAGTAATCAAATTTTGCTTTAGCATTTATGTAAACTTGTTTTACGAATTATTGTTGTATTGTCAAAACTCTCTGCTTTTAAAAAGGCAAGTAAACTTGTGCAGAAGTAGAGGTAGTAATGAAAGAATAGAGATAAAAAAGGAACTTAATAGTACCAAAGTCAAGCTATTATCAAGCTCACAAACAGATCTTAAATAATTGTAAAAGGAACATACTGCTTCAATAACTAAAAAATTGTAAAGAAGAACAATTAAGTGTTGTTGGGTATGACCTCTGTTTGACAGAAAAAAAAAATGCAGAATAATGTCTATTCTAACAATATGCGCAACAGTTTAATAAATTCGAAATTTACTAAACACAAGATTAAACAAGGTCCCTAATAATCAATCCTAGTTAATGTCAAACAATATCAATTATTGATCATATGGAGAAATGCATCAGAAACAATTATTACTCAAGATATTGATTTTCATGCAATCATGTTAAGACAATTTATCATGCAAAGTCACTTAACACATAATCTTTATCATGCATTCAATCAATGTTAAAAACATAATAATTGCAGAAATTTAAACAGGATAAGGGAAAGAAAAGTGTACGCAGATTTTTATACTGGTTCAGCCGCCTCGTGACGGCCTACATCCAGTCCTAAGATCCAACTTGATCTTAGCCTTTCCAATAGAACTTCTTAGAATCAGTTTACAGATTTTTACCCAACGCCCCGCCTCAATCTTAAACTATTCTCCCTGTTCTATCTTTCCCTTCCCTGAATTCCCAAGTTTAAATCCTATAAACTCTACCAAGAATCCAGTCAAGTGTCTTCTTGTTGACAGCCCTCAACCCGGAAGAACACCACCAGTAAGAACTGGATTTTCTCAACGTAGTTTGGTTACAGAAATGATTTATAGAAATTAAAACAGATCAATTTTACAAAGTTCTTGATCTTCCTTCTTCTCAAAGCAATCTTTCTCAATTCAGTCTTTTTCAATCCTTATTGACCACAATTGTAGATTGTTCATGGTTGAAAAAGATGTTCAAAGTAATATCAGTGTGAGAAAGAGTTAGTGCAATGATATATTATTGTTTTTTGATATCTATGTTGTTATGAGAAGAAGAGTAAGAAAACAGTTTATATAGTTTCAGGAAAAACAACACATGAATCGATTTGGCCAATCAATTCATTAAAGTTATAAATCATACTAATCGATTTATCCAATTGATTTCGCGAATCTTATTTTTTTTGAATCTTGAAATTGCATATACTAATCAATTTAACTAACCGATTATTTTAAATGTGTTCTTCAGACTTGGATGAATGTTCATATCTGAATCGATGTGCATAATCGACTTGGAGTGTTTTGTTCCAACAACGAGATCAAAACAATCGATGTACTCAATCGATTCAAATATACATAGTCCTTAAGTCATCTCTGTTTCTAAAACTTTTTGCACCAATCGCTTAAGTCAATAGATTTCACTGGTTCCAGGGACACAGTGATTTGCATAAATCGATTTGCCTAACCGATTTGACAAGTTACAGAGAGTTGGCTTAAATCAACGTAATCGATGTTTCTAATCGACTGTGGACTTAAGTCTGAAGCACATTTCATCAGTTGGTTCATTCAATCGATTTACCAAGTCGATTGATGCCAAACTTATTTCAAAAGAAGTATATTAGTAGATTGTTCTAATCGACTGTGTATGTTCCAGACCAAGATTATTTTGAAACTTATTTTAGTAAATCGATTTGCCTAACCGATTTATTAATTAATGGTTTGGCTCTGTGACATTCACAATCGATTGTGTCAATCGACTTTAGCAATTCAAATATCCTTGTGATTGGAATAATCGATGTGCCACATCGATTAGGCCACAAATCAGCATGCCACTGACTTGCGCAATTAATTTCAATAAAATGACCAATCGATGTGTCTAATCGATTTTAGGCAATCAGTTTAGACTTGTGATAAGAACAATCGATTTGCCAAATCGATTAGGCCACAAATCAACATGCCACTGACTTGCGCAATTATTTTCAATAAAATTGCCAATAAATTTGCCTAATCGGCTGTTCGCTCACTAAATTCACAATTACATACAACCCTATTACAAAATCGATTTTACTAATCGATTTGCTTATGAATCTTCAAGCTTTTGTTGATTTCTTGAGTTCCAAGCAATTTTCTCAAGTTGGTAGGGTTGAGTTGTTGTTCCTGAAATTTTTCTCAGTTCACAATGTCAAATTTATTTCATGAAGTATGTTTGTCAATAATATCAAAAACGAACATATGTCTAACATTAAGCAGTAATCAAATTATGTAAGCTTATTTTACTAATTATTGTTATATTGTTAAAACTCTCTGTTCTTAAAATGGCAAGTAAGCTTGTGCAAAAGCAGAGGTAGTAATGAAAGAATAAAGATAAAAAGGGAACTCAATAGTACCAAAATCAAGCTATGATCAAATATCTCTTCTAATGCTAACACGAGCAAAATCTTATCAATAGTACCAAACACAACAATAGTATCAAATCAAACACAACACAACATTAGTATTAAACCAAAAGGAACTGCCATGTTTCATGAATAAAAAGAATAATCGTGGAATCCTAAATTAAAACATGAACAAATTGAAGCATAAGAGAGAGCAAACGAGTTAGGGTTTGCAAATAAATTAGTAAACATCCATTTACACAACAAATAATCATAAAATTAGAACAAATTGGAGAGAGCAAATGATATAACGACGAACGATAGTGAAATAGAGAGTGAACCAAGAGAGAACGAACAAGAGAGAGAGAGAGCGAGAGCGATAAAGAGAAAGAGCAAATGACACAACTAAAAAGAGAAAGAGAAAAGCCGGGAATGACACTTTGAAGTGGCAGTCAGAGAGCTCTGATCGACGACCGTAGATCTTTGATCGGCGGCAATATATGGGTTGTACGCGAGCTGTTGTGAGAGTGAGTTTTGCGAGAGTAAGTGTTTTGTGAAATTTGTTTTGAGAGAAAAAGGAAAGGGTCTAAACTAATAAGTTTTTTTCTTAGAATATTTTTTTTTTGTTACAATAAGTTTTCTTTTTTGTACAAAAAAATTAATAAAATTTCACTTTTACTTTACCTACGAACAATCCGTAGACAACTTAACATTATTTTCTTCATTTACCTGCGGATAATCCGTGCTAAAAAAATACGAAGAAATTTTGGCAATTTCGAATTTTTTTAACTTTACCCACGATTTTTTTTAATTTTACCTACGGATTAATCGTGGAATCCAATCAACAAAAATTAATTATTTCAATAACAAATTTACTCACGGTTTTATGTGAATATTAAATAATTTACCCACAAATTGAGATCCGTAGGTAATTTTTCGTAGGTATGCAACTATTTTCTTGTAGTGCGCATTTTTTATTTAGGCTCCTTGTGGAGCTTTGATACCAGCTATTAGGATTCAAGGTTTGTAATTGAATTAAGAGTAGAGATCCATTTTGGTCCCTAACTAATTTTGAGAGACTCAATTCAATCATTGTGAAAAATTAAAGTACTTTTTAGTCTTTATGTGAACCACGGTTAGACAACTGAGTTTTTTTTTTTTTTTTTGTGACGATAACTCCTTGTGATTATCCCACATGTAATTTTTATAAAAAAAGAGCAATTAGATTTTTGACAATAATTAAAAATAGTTAACTATGTCCCTCACATGGACTCTAAGCTTATTCATTTAGCCTTTGTCACATACTTAATTGTCTATTTTTATTTATTGTCAATTACCTAATTGTCTAGTTTTATAGAAATTACATGTGAGATAATCAAATTGATAAATCATCTTTAGTAACAAAAACTCAATTTTCTAATTATGATTTAAATAAGAACTAATTTAATCCGATTTATTTTTCTTACGAATAAAAAGTGTTTTACTTTGATTAGCTATCCTACAACAAGTAAGACCAATAAAACAAAAACTACAAAGGGCTAAGCCCAAAACCACAAACTCAACTATTTACAAGTACATTTATCACTAACTAAATCGTAACCAACTATTATATTGCCTCTATACATATTTATTGATTAAAATGAGATCCATGCATGAGTTCCAAAATTTGTGAATAAATCGGCCTTCCTGTGTATTTCTTCCTGCATAACTGTTCTGAAAAATATGTTGATGTCTTATATATATATATATTTTGATATCTTTTAGTTGTTTTTATTTTTGACTTTTGAGATATTTTTTTACTGGATGTTGAAGAATTTGAAATCATAATTAATATTAGTATGTTCCCCTTATGATGTTTGTACTTGAAGTACAGTAACAAGACGGAAGCTGAACTTGTTGAGCAAATTGCGAACCATGTGCTGCAAAAGCTGAATCATGCTTATGTTGGTGACCTTGATCAGGAAATTGCTAAATTAGAGCAACTTGAACAGCTTCAACAAGATTATTATCGACTTGTATTTACTAATAGTAGTCGCGAAGCTCATAAAGCAACGGTTCAACGCATAATGGAGATTAAAATGAAGAGAAGTGTTCGTTTGATTCGTTTCACACCTGAGACGCTCTCATACTTGGAAGGTTCCGATACTTTTGATATTTATCTGTAGTTGAATAAAGTTTTTATTTCTTTTCATAAAATACTTCACAAACTTTCTCGTTATAATTTTTTAACATATTTTCTTGTCGTGAATAAGTTGTAAAAATATTTAGTCTTGAAAAGTTGCTCTAAAGATTATTTCTTCTTTCCATTCATTCTTTTTTCTTGAGTTTGAAAAGAATCTTCTAACTCTTCAATCGACATTAAGTCAATATATTTTGATTTCTTATAATGCAATTTAAGAGTCAAAGAATGAAGAATCGCGTCCACCACACAAACATCTTTTATATTTATTTCCATATCTCCTCATTTGATTAACAATCACCTTCACTCTTGAACCATAATTCAAAATTAATTTAGAATCCTTCATTTTAGAAGCTTCACAACCTCTATTTAGAAAGTTTCAAGGAAACAACATCATCATAAAGTGTTAACACAGCAAAAAATGAGGAGACTGCAAAATCAAAAAGTGAATAAATGTAGGGACCTAAATCGCTCATTTTAAATTAGCGGTCAAATTTTCACAATTGACAAACTTGAGAGACAAAAAAAAGGCTCATTCTTTGTATCATTTTAAGCAATTTAGTGCATCTATAATGAAATAAAGTAGCACTTGAATAGTTGATAGATCTAGTTAAGAATTTAGTCTAGATTGGTCATATTTTCAACTATCATTTTTGTTTATATTTCATTTCGAATAGAATAATTATTTAGATATTATTGTTATGAAATAATATGTTTTAGCCATGAAAAATATTTGAAATTATTGATATCATATGACATGAATTATATGGCACGTGCATTTTAATTAACTTAATTTTCTAAAATTAATAGTCACTCCATTTCACAATGAGTATTATTTTAACAAATTTTTTTTTTCAATATTAATGCAATTCTCAATACAACTTTAATTATGTTTCCTATACTATCTTTCAATAATTACTTTGAACACAATTTATAAAACATTGTTGTACTTTAGATTGATAATAGTGAAAGACTCATCAATAATTAAAATGAGTAATTTAATAAAATAAATTATCTCTTGCTTGTAATTATTATATTTCTTAATACATGTGTAACAATCTTAAATGACAATGATTGTGATAAAAAAAATATTAAATCGTCTAAATAACTTGATTAAACTAAACAAATGCATTGTATGAAAATATTGAATGTGTCATGTTTTTTCTCTTAATAAGAACTTACAATGTGGTAAAAGTTTACTAAGAAATAATATGTGTATAACGCCTTAAATTAATTAAACTTTAGGTGTATGTTGGCGGAGGCAGATCAACTATATAAGCAACAGGGCTTTTGGCCCATAAGATAACAAAAGACTATTTTGATAGTAGTATTATTTATAAGATGAATCATCCATGATTTATTAATTATATAAAAAAGTTATTAGATATTTTTAGAATATAACTATTATATTTTATAAAATTTGATACATATTTTAAAAGCTAAATTATATATGCGGTCCTTTAATTTAATTTCAGGTAACGTTTTAGTCATTTATATTTTTCTGAATTAGTCATTTATTTTAATTTTAAGTGACAATTTGATATTTTATGTTTTAAAATGTCAACAATGTTGTCCTTTTTTTTTTTACAAAAATTCAAAAAAATTATTAAATTTTTCTAACAAAACCCATAAAATTCATTATCATCTTCAATAAAATACAAATTTAATCAAATTTATATTGATATTGTTGGAAATGAAAATATGAGTGTATTTGAATATTTGAGTTATTGATTTGATAAAATTTGCATTATATTGAAGATGAATATGAATTTAATGGATTTTGGTTAAAAATTTTGTAATCTTTTTGAATTTTTATATAAAAAAGGATAACATTGTTGAAATTTTAAAACATAAAATATCAAACTGTCACTTAAAAATTAAAATAAAAGACCAACTAAAATAAATAAATAAATAAAAGACTAAAACATTACCTGAAATTAAGTTAAGGACCACAAATGTAATTTAACCTATTTTAAATTTATTTAAAATTATAGTCATGTATTTGATAAGAATTAAGGTTTTAATTTTTTTTCTTCTAACATATGCATTTATTTGGTTCTTGTATAATTGTTTGTTCTATCCTATTCTTAGCATGGGTTGAAGTAAACCAATCCGCTAGTAGTAACTTTTAATGCCTATGTGTTTATTTGTTATTCTGTTTTATTGCATTAGAGTATCTCCAACGGTGAACTCAAGATGGGTTCCTTAGATGGGGTTCACTGTGCCACATCACTTTAGAGGAACGCATTCATTTTTTACTCCAACGGTGAACTCCATTTAAATAGGTTCTAGTATGCCACATCACCTTAAATCTATTCACTACGATTTATCATATTATATTTTATTATTTTAATTTATACATTAATATTTAATTTATATTTAATTTTAATATAACTTAAAATATTAATTTAAATATTCTAATTAATATTATTATATATTATTTTAATTTAAAATTTAAATAAAAATTTAAAATTAAAATAAAATTGAACTTAAATTATTATAACAATAATCAAAAAGTACCGTTGATAAAAACTTTACTAAAGTTCTAAAAAATAGCAAGTGGTTACAAAATTATTATTATTTAATAAATTAAAAAGAAGTTAACGGCTATAAATTAATAAAAAAATGATAAATTTATTATTATTAATAAATTAATAAAAGTTAACTACTATGAAACACCGTTCCTTCTCCTGACAGTACCGTGATGACACCTTGGCACAACTCCAACGGTGAACCCACAAAAGACTAGAAGTTAAGTAATTACACGCTGGCGGACGAACTCATTTTACCTCTCGTTGGAGATGCTCTTAGTCATCATGTTTAGATCAATGAATTTCGTATACTTAAGAGAATGCGAACCACTTATTTTTAATTGTAGTTCAACATGCTTAGATCAATGAACTACAAATAGGCAATGGTTTCACATTTCATTGCGCTAATACATTACTTACTTGTACATTGTATAATTTTTACAACAATATTCAATAATCATTCACCAATATAGAACAATGACAATGATTTTTTATGGAAATTGTATTGACTTTATCTAATTATCTTTAAAGGACATGTATATTCTATTTAATTTTGAAAAATGACTCATTTCTTTTATATTTATTAAAAAAATGTATAATTTTTTTAAATTAGAGTTTCCACTTTAAATTATAAATATATGAATTATGTTTTTAATAGTACAACTGAAATTATGTTTTTAATAGTACAACTGAAATGTGTATTGACATGGATTGAGTCTTTTTCTTACGACGAATTAAAGTGTAACTATATTATTCGGAAGAAGACAATTTTCTATTTTTCTATTCAATTTAAGAAATGAGGCCACTTCAAATAACAATAACACCTTTTTGTTTTATAAAAATACTCAACACCTTTATATTCATTAAAAAAACTGTATTAAACATTTTTTGTCACATTTATATATTCATATCATTTATTATATGACACACTTAGAGTTTTTATTTTAATTTATAAAAATACGATTATATATATAATAGTTGTAATTTTAAAAGATATTATTATATTTTTAGTAATACGATCAAAATGCATATTATAGTAATTTTTTTTTATAAACGACATGTAAAATTAAAAGAATGATGAAAAATAAATATTATATATAATTTTTTATAATAAGTATAGAAAAAGTAAATATCTTTTCAAAACTAAAAAATATTAGTGTCATTTAAAGTTATGTCATAAAAAAAGAACGTTACACAATTTTTGTAATGAATATAGAAGGGATGAATGTTTTGTGGAAACTAAAATGAATTAGTGTCATCCAAAGGGAAGTGAAGTATAAATGCATTTTCCACTTGAATTTATTAAAAATAACTTTTAATAAGCCTTCTTGTTGAATATAACCGTGTTCTATCTATTAAAACCAAAATTGTTCTGTTCTGTGTGTTAAATACGGAACCGTTCTCTGATAAGCGCACAACGTCTCCTTTCAAAATTTGCAGAAACTTCATCTGCAAAAACCCTCACAAGTCAAACTTATAACAATCAAGGTAAAAAACCCCAATCCCAGTGTGCGTGAAGCACTTCAAATCCCACTAGGTTTTAGGATTGTTATTCAAAACCAGTCGAGATTGAACGGTGCTGGCGTTGTTCTGAGAGGTATGTTCAGTTTGCATATTCATCCCTTTTCCAACTATTTTTCTTAAGGAATGCATACTCATAACCGATTCAACATGCATTTTTGTGTATTTTACCATTCTAGGGATTCATACTAAAATGATTACTATGTTTTTGCACCTAGCAGATCATATCAATGGTTTAGGGAAATTCACGTCTGTCTCAGTAATTGTTTTGCATCCAGGTAACAAAAAACTTATCAATAAATTTTTGCTAAAATTTGTAGCTTATTGGTTTGAGTTTAGATTTAAGACCTGTAAACTATATATTATTCAGTTAGACCAACTTGGTTTTTTAGTTCAAAATATATTTTACTAAAACTCAATATCCAACTTTAAGATTGGTAAATTAATCAGGTTTTGGAAATTAGATTAAGAATGTTATCCTGTATGAAATCCTACATACATATTCGTTCTATTTCACATTATGATTATCATTTATCATATATCAATTTACATCCTCATGGATGATTTATGTAGGAAGAGTTTGTCTTATATTAATAAGAAATTTGTTGAATTATAAGAGTTTAATGGGTGTGTAATGTCGGTGTAAAACTATTTTAATTACACTAACATCCAACCACAACTATTGGTTGTATAGTTATTTGTTTTATCCAACATGTAAAACTTACAATAATATGGCAAACTTTCAAAATTAAGGACTCTTCATAGTTGTCAGTGTTAGATTATTTTACATAGACAGTGCATGGTCCCTTTTCTTGAATTATAATCCTGTCGAGAGACAATGCTTTATGTTTTGGTCATATTGTCACTATTGTCAAGTACGTAGTTGTGAGACTTAGAGCATGATAATCGGTTTCTGAAAGTTAATATTGAGATAAAGGATATTTGCAGCTTTTACTTGGAAGATTATAGAGCATTTTCTCTGTATGGAGTCTCAGGTAGAAAGCTGAGTAACATATTATTTGGCATAGTTAAGGATGTTGTAAGCATAAGTGTATGCAATCTGTACGATGTATTATTAAGTATATAGAAGATAGACTAAGAATTTTATTTCGTATTTTATACTTAGTTAGAATATTTATTTAGTGGAGATGAATAAGATGTATATCTTTAAATTAGTTAATAATCCTAAGTATATTTTAGCATTGCTAATAAGTAGTATATCATTACATTTTGAGGCTCAAGTAGGTCTAGTCTTTCCAATACTACTCAATCAAAGGAGTCGATTTTGTTATGAATGATAAAAGTCTTTCTATATATTCCATATTCCTTATATCTAAGAAGAAGAAACACAACGCTCCAAAAACAATTAATCAAAACACTCCACACAGACATTACAAAAAAAAAAAAATATTACGTTAAAATACATTTCAAGGAATTAGCATTCCACTAGTAGTATTGTAAAACAAAACCTCTACTTGTAGAGAAGAAAATAACTAGACCTCGCTTCCACCAAGAACCAAGGTTTTGATTTTGAGTAGTGACGCAATAACATCTGTCATATTAATTCTTGCTTCGGGTGAATATTGACAACAATTCAAGGCTAAACCAAAGATAGATGACATATAAGTCAATATGTCATCAACTTGTTCACCATTTTGTTGGACTAAATTAGAATCCACAACCTCCATTATTGAATTAGGCAATGATTCACTGATCCATGTTTTCAAACTTAGTTCTCCAACAAACATATCATCCGTTGGCTTTCTTCTTGTGAAGATTTCCATCAACATAATCCCATAGCTGTACACATCTCCTTTGATAGAAACTATTCCCTTAGATCCATACTCTGCATTTTAATACAATCAAATCTTCTTAAGTATAATACAAATGATTAAATTGTTATAAACTAGTTAATAATTATGAAATCGTTTCTTTTCTTTATTTCATGTCAAAGTGAGAAAGGAGTTCATAATTATCCACTTTTCTTATATACGTTTTTATGAGCAGAAATCGAATTTGATGTATGGGGTTTACAACTCTCAAACACACATTAACTACTAACCTTTTGTACAAAATCAAATAAATTGGTTAAGACTGAAAAGATAAAGAAGGAAATGTAAAGTAAAAGAAGAGAAATGACCTGGTGCAAGGTATCCAAGAGTAGCCAGAGTTTGTGTATGAGTCATAGACTGTCCTTCATCTAAGAGCTTGGCAATACCAAAATCACTAACATGTGCAACCATATTTTCATCCAACAACACATTAGTAGGCTTTAGATCACAATGAACCACTTGTACTGAAGAACCATGATGGAGATATTCCAAAGCATATGCAACATCTATCATTATATTTAACCTTTGCAAGAAATTTAAACAATAGTTATGTGAATATAACCATTTGTCCACACTTCCATTTGACATGAACTCTATCACCAATGCTTTGAAATCAAGATTGGAACAACTACTGATAATCTTAACCAAATTTCGATGTCGTAGATTTCTCATTGCATTGCATTCTGCATCAAAGCTCCTTGATTTCGCCTCCGAGTGTAAATCAATTACTTTAACTGCAATCATCTGTCCATCAGGAAGCTTCCCCTGATACACTGAGCCAAAGCTCCCTCTTCCAAGTAAATTACTCTCATTGAACCCATTAGTTGCTTCCACAAGTTCATAATAGGATATTCTTCTTGGAGCTCCTAAAGTTGATAAACCCCTTTCAACATTATTTTCAACCTTTTTCTTTTTATGTTTTACAAGTATTATGCAACCAACAACTAAAATAGTCGTCACAAACACAACTAAAGGCAATAGGATTTTGATTAATAGCTTCTTTGTAATTGACCTTTTCTTAACTTGTTTAACACAAGGAGGTACTTTTAGGCGAGGATCACCGCAAAGCGCTTCATTATTCATGAAAGATTTAGCTGTGAAAGTTTGGAACTGTCCACCATCAGGAATCTCTCCTTGTAAGCTATTATATGAGAAGTTGATGTGTTGAAGATAATGAAGTGATGCTAAGGATTTTGGAATAACACCAGTTAACAAATTTTGAGACAAATCCAAATATATCAAACTTGCCATATCATCAAATGATGTTGGAATTGATCCATACAGTTTGTTATGTGCTAAAGAGAGAGTCTCTAAAGTTTTCAAGAATGTGATTGTTGTAGGAATGTTGCTTGAAAAAGAATTTCTTGATAGATCTAATAATACAATTGCTCTTAAATTCCCAATCTCAAATGGAAGATTACCAATGAAATTATTAGAGGAAAAATTCACCTCTAAGATATCTTTGAGACTCCAAAGAGAAGAAGGTATCCTAGAGTTCAAACTATTAGATCCTATGTGTAGTTTTCTAAGAGAAGTCATTTTTACCAAACATTTTGGTAAAACTCCAGATAGCTTATTATTTTCTAGATTCAACTCACTCAAACTCTCGATTTCACAAAGCTCCTCAATAAATGATCCTTGTAGTCCATTGTTGCCAAGATCCAATACCTGAAGTTTGTGTAACTCTTTGAATGTTCTAGGTATTGATCCATTTAAGTTATTACCATTTAGATTAAAAGATAGCAAGTTGGTCATGTTTCCAATTTCTAATGGAATATTACCATCAATTCCACATGAATCTGCTCCAAAGGATACTAAAGTTAGGTTTCCAATTGACTTAGGAAGATTGGAATGTATATGATTCCTTGATACATCTAAATACTTCAAATATCTACTATTTGTCAAGGAAGTAAATAATTCAAGAGAATCATGTATTATCAAATCATTGTCATTTATGAGAAACCCTTCGAGGAACCTTAAATTTCCAAAAGCATTGGGTAGAGTTCCACTGAATGAATTGTAACTCACTTGAAATTGAATGAGGTTAGAAGCATTGCATATGTTAATAGGAATATTTCCAACAAAATTGTTTAGACTCAAGTGTAGTTGTTGTAGGCTAGGAAGTGTATATCCCTTATTTGATGGAAGAATGCCTGAGAAATAGTTTTGTTCAAGATGCAAGTATGTCAATTTTGACATGTTGAGGAGTTTGGAAGGAATAGAGCCACTAAAGCTATTGTTTGCCAATATGAGAAACTTAAGTTGATCAAGATACCCAATCTCTTTGGGTATCGAACCTGAAATTGAATAGAAAGTGTGATTAAGTTTTTTATTATGGTAGACCAGTGGTAATTCTAAGTATATAAAGGGTTATATTTCCTCTTTCCATTTTCACTTTAAGTATAATAGAATATAGGTCTTATGTTTTCCTTATCAATTATTTTACTTACAACTTTTGAGAGAAATTTTGCATTTTAAAAATTTTAAAAATTATTTTTATTATTTCTAAAAATGCACTATTCTTTGTTTGTTTTTCAACTTCACTCTATCGTATTGTTCACAACATGAGTCTTTTATTTTCTTGTTGATAATTTAAAATAAATACGTTTTTAAAAATAAAAAACTAAAATATTTTCGAAAAGTAAATAAGACCTAAGTTTCATAAAAGATAACAAAAATAGTTAAGTTAAATTACTCCTTTTGCTCTTTGATCTTAATATCTAATTTTGAGTTAGGTATTTATCTTATGGGTTAGTATTTTTTTTTATCACAAAAGAAAAACTTCTTTTAACCTCTGCAATATG
>JBBPBT010000623.1:6779393-6843695 GCA_037974875.1 Cicer bijugum
AACATGTAAAATAATTTTGTAAACACTAAAATGTTTAATTTTTTTTATAAGAACTAAAAAGAAATTCAAAAATTTATAAGGACTAAAAAATATTAAATCTATTTTTAAATTAACAATTCATTTATCCAAACAACAAAATTTGAATTTAATTAAAGCATTTAAATTGCTTAGAATTCTAATTTCCCTAGAATTTCCAATTATCACATCCAAACACACTTTTAGAGAAATTGAAATACCACGTAATACCTAAGAATTTCAATTCCTTATTTACTTTGCAATATATGAATCATGAAATTATCCCACTAATTTTTTAAAATTTAAAATTTTGACACTGTTTCAAAATTTGTATTTAATCCCTATATTTTGCATTCTTTTTTGCAAATTATTCCCTAAAAATTTGAAACATAGTCTTTCACTTTTGACTTAAATTTAATTTTCGTTTTTGCCCAAAAACTTTTAAAATTCATAAAAAAAACTCAATTTTAATTTAACAATTTCCCTTCATCCAAATACACTATTATTTTTTATATATCGTAGTTAACTCAATCTCATAAAATCAACTTATAAAATGATATATATTATTCTTTTTAAAGTCTTTTAGAAAAAAGAAGAAAAAAAAACAATCTTGAAATAGGAATTCAGTATTAGCATAAAAATTTATCTACAATGTTGGATATTAATTATGTGCCCAAGCAATCCAAGCAAGAGAAATTAGCAGCTTCTGCCAAAGCAAGCCGCCATGTTTGAACCTTATTCATTTCCCTATGTTTTTCATGCTCTGCCAAACCAACTGCATAGCTACCTGTCTAATTTGCCCATTAATTTTTCTTACATTCCAAGATTTTCACAAGCTCTTCCAAACACCACCTAGATAATTGATTGCTTTGAGAAGTCAAGGTGATATTTCATCACCTCTTTCAAGTTCATTGTCAATGTATGTTTTGATTTGAAGTCTGGTTAACGCCGCGTAAAGATGGCTTGTGCATGTGTAACATGTGTAGTTGCCATTGTCCTATACTCAACCTTTACTCAACCTTAACCAAAGATTGAGAGACAGTGTGTTGTTTCTTTGTTTTCCAAGAAACATATATATAAGAGAGTCACCAAGCATCACTAGTCATTCAATGACTGATCACTAGCACCAACCATGAAGTTGTAAGTCACATTCTTGACTAAATAATATTTCTTGTTTTTAATTACCTTTTAAGAATTGAACTACTATTAGTAATCAAGTTATTGGAAAACATTAAAAAAATGGAAAATATTAAAAAAATGGAGTTTGAATTGTGTTGATTATTTTAATTTTTTCTTTATCAAAAACTTATTTCATTTTAACACAATTAAGTAAAACAAAGATTGAAGATAAGATATAAAAAATTCGGATATAAAATAATAAGATAAGAGAGAAGAAAAACACAAATATTTTTATACTAACTCACAATAATTGTTACTACATCTAGTCATTCCCTGACAAAGGGATTGCTCCTAGAATTGTTAGGAACTTAATTCACCAAAGTATTATTAACTCTTCCTTTTCAAGCTTTGAGTATTCTTAAAGCTTCTTCAAGCTAATTATTCTTCAAAACCTTTTTAGACTTACCAGAAGTGAAATCTCTAGATTCCTTAAGACTAATGGTCCACTTGGCTCGAGAGTTGAGTTTTCTTTTCTCTACCTCCCTTAGCTAAGTTTCTACACGTCCACTTTAGATTTACTAGAAGTACAATCTCTAGATTTTTTCCAAGATTCTTGTTTCACTCGCCTCTTGAGTTGAGTTTATTCGGTGTGTCTTCTGGTTTCCCAATAAAGACCATCTAGTCTTCTCAACACTTCTAGCAACATTGCATTATTGTAGAGTTGAGTGTTTAACTTTCTCTTGAGAGACCAAGTGTTGTTCTAATTGATTCTTTTGGCTAACCATTAGAGACCTACTACTATTCTCAACAACTTTGACAACCCTTGCATTGTTAACGAATCGAGATTTTGCATCTCTCTCTAAACTTGCCTTTTTCAAAGGTTGTTGATACTATCAACTTGATTGCAACAATTTGAGTTTGTGTCAGATGTAAACGCAAAATCAACCAAAGATTCTAATTCTCAAATGAGAGGATATTATATACAAATCTTATATTGAAGCAAGTTATAACTCATTTTAAGAAGAATATAAACATAAGATCTTGGTCTTACAATATTTTTTTTTTCTAGTTCAATGCTTTTTTTGAATATATTATATTCGGTTGAACTTTGCATTTTTCATTTCTTGAGTTCAAGTTAAGCTGTTTAAATACTCCTAAATATATATATATATATATATATATATATATTTGTTAAAAATTGATTGAGAAGTACAGAAAGCTATTGCAATTGTACATATAGTCGTTCAACCTTACACACTTTAATTTGTAAGTTTATAGGCTATCTTGTACTTTTAGGTTTTTGAACCAAGCCATTGTGGCCTTCTTGACTGTAAGAACGAACAACATGCATTTCATGGGCCCTCTAGTTCCATGGAACCCTAGAATGGTATCAATAGTTTATAAGTGGTCATCTCGATCTTTATTATCAATTGTATGAGTCGATTAGTAATAGTTTCTAGAGGGACATAGGAATAGGATAGTTGTTGATCTTACCGGTGATGGCATTTCGACGTAGAAGCTCTTCATCAAAATCATTTCTCTTTGATGAGGAGGAGTCATAGACTAATTCTTATTCCTTTTAATTATTGGGGAATTTCTACCACAATGTCTTCAATGCCTTAATCTACTACCACTGATTCCACTGCAACAACCTTACTTAGGTGTAGTCCTTTACGGCGACCTTTGTCTTTGAGATTAGGGTTGTCATATTTCTACACAATGGAGCTTCTTGGTAAACATTTAAACATAAGAAGAATGATAGTGTCATCATTCGACTAGACTCACCACCAATTTCATTCCATTACGAGAAAACCGGTGATTAGCCACGATTAATTAGTCACAATCACGAGGGCCGTAGGTAACTTAAAAAAAAATTCACGGTTATGAATGTGGCTAACATTATAATAAGTGTGCAATTCTTCCCTCTTTTTTAATTTCGCTCATTTTCATTTTTGCTCTTTTTTCATATTCGCTCTTTTGTTTTTTAGATTACCTCATTTCTATCTAAATCCCTAAAAATCCAGAACTCAACAGTAACACAATTTCATCTAAATCCCTAAAGATCCACCGTACCATTGTTTCACCACTGTTTGAACATCCATATTGTTTCATGTCATAACATCACCGTTTCACTCTTACGCCACAGTTTCCACTCATTCGACCCTACCTTTCACACGTACGTCACTGTATGCCATCGTAACGATATCGACAAGTTTCTCCTCTCTATTTCAGCCAATCGCAAGTTTCTCCAACATTTTCTTCTGCTATGATGAATCCTCCATCACTTTTTAGAGGGATCAAAAGTTTAAGTAAAATCAATCTTTAAAATATGTCATTTGGCTCCTAAAAATATTGGTATGGATAATTTTTATGTGGTGCTACTGATGACTCTTCATCATATGCATAATTTTTATTGATTTTAGTCTTGTTTATCTTTTATCATTAGTTAATTTAATGAGTTATTTGATATATTTTGTTGATTTTAGTTATTTGATTTAATGAAATGTTTTTGTTCTTATTTGCTTAATTAAGTAGAGATTTTTCGTAGTTTTGTGTTGTAACTTTGTTTTAGTGCAGTGCTGAATTTTGGTGAGAAATCAACATGACCTATATGGAGTATTGCAGCCATATCTGGAGTTGTAGTTGTTCTATTGGAGTCAAACCAAGTGCTAATGAAAGCTAAGATCCATATCTATAACTTTCATGAAGACACCGGAACCAAATTCAGACTCAAAAGATGAGAAAAATGCAAAATATGTCAGACAACAGATGTTGTGCGCTTAGGGCGCGCCCTGCGCGCCTGAAGCGCATTTCCAGCCATTCAGTACTGTCAATACGCGCCCAAAGCGCAAAGACCATGCCTGGGGCGCGTGACGCGCATTAGCATTCATAAAAATGCAATTTTTTACTGTTTATGTATCTTTTTGACTCTTGGGAAGTTGGGAGACTTGTGCCCTAGCATAGAAACTCAAAGACGACCGTTTCTAACGCCATTGAAGAAGTTTTATCAAGAATCATCCATGAATCAGTCTTGTAATTCTTCTTTAATCCTTATATTTTGTATCTCTTCCATGAGTAACTAAACCCTATTTGTTAGGGATGAGTGTAACCAGATGAAATCCTTATTTTTCTGATTTGATTTCTAGTTATATGAATGAGTTTATTGAATTATTTTTCTCATATTTGTGCTTAATGCTTTTTATTGCTTGATCAACATTAAAATGTTCTACAATTTGTATTTTGAAACGGAAGTGGACTTTACGAATGCTTGAGATGAGAAATTCATGAATTTGTAGTATAGGGATAGATGCAGGTCATGAAACCAATTAAATTAGTTGCAAAGCAATAATTTACAAGATAATTTCTATACGCTAATGCTTAATTCTAATCTTAAATCTACTAAGGAATTAAGGGTTACTTTGGAATTAAAAGTTCTGTCACTAAGACATTAGGGCAAGAATAGTAAAGAGAATTCGGTAATAATTCGATAAAGGAATTCAGTAACTAAGGTCAAATTAGACACCAAGGATGGATTCAAAGTGAAACTCACCCCTGACATTTTTCTCATTATAAAAGATCAATTTTATTTCTGTTGTTAATTTCAAATATCATTTCAATCAACTTGGGAACCTTTTGTTCAATTTTAGTAATTAAATATAATTCAATAGTAAAACGCAATCCTTGAGTTCGACACTCGGTACTACCGTTTTATTATTACTTGCAACGATTCAGTACACTTGTTGAAACGCTATCAAGTTTTTGGCGCCGCTGCCGGGGATTGCCATATCACTATTGAATTTAATTTATTTACTTAATTAAAATTTTTTACTCTACAATAAAATTTTTGTTTTTATTTTAGTTATTTATTTTTCTTTATTTTAAAACTCTTCATTACTCACAATCTGTCTAACCTTGTATGCGAGGCCAATTCTAAGCTGAACTTATCTTTGACCCAGAAGTTGAGAAAACTGCGAAAGCAAATCAAAAAGTGGTATGTTGGAATTGAATGTTTATGAGGTTGGGCTGGATCAAGGGATGTTGCTCTCAAAACAGATAAAAGATGTTATCGCCGCTGAGATAAAGAAGGGGATGACAGCTCTAAATATACAACCCCAAGTAGCCCCTGTCAAATTACTAAAGCATACTAGTTGTAACCTTTGTGGAGGAGCACATAAAACTGGAGTTTGTGAAGCACTGGATGACAATGAGGTAGAAGAACTAGAACAGGTGAATTTTGTGAGTAATAACAACAAGCATAATAACCCCTACTCTAGTACGCACAACCCTGTTTGGAGAAATCATCCAAATTTTTCCTGGAGAGATCAGCAAGGTGGATCTCAAGGTCAACAAGAAGCTCAAACAAACCAATTTCCACCTAGAAAGGCTGCTTGAGAGAGTGCTATAGAGAAAATCGCGACAATCACAAGTTCTTTCATTGAAGAGTCAATAGCCATCCAGAAAAATCACTCTGCATCCATAAAGAATCTGGAGACTCAAGTGGGTCAACTTGCTCAACAAATGGCACAAAGAACGTATGGAAATCTTCCTAGCGACACAGTTCCGAATCCACGAAACAATGTTAATGCAGTGACCACGAGGAGTGGCAAGGTGAGTGAACAAGTTCCACCTAAAGCCAAACATAGTAGAAGTACTCTGACTTCAACCCACCTAGAGGAAATGGCCACACCGACATCGATTGAGGATCACATCGCTTTTGAAAAGGAGCAAGAACTTGTGGTACAAAAAGGGGAACCATTGCCAAAACCAGAAATTCGACTTCCATTCCCTCAAAGATTAAGGAGGGAAGAAACTGAAAAACTATTTAGTAAGTTTCTTGATGTTTTTAAAAAATTACATATTATCATTCCTTTTGCAGAAGCACTAGAGCAGATGCCAACATATGCCAAGTTCATGAAGGAGATTCTGTCGAAAAAAAGATAAATCGGCGGTAAAACAGTTATGCTTACCGAAGAGTGTAGTGCTATACTACAGAGGAAGCTGCCATTGAAGCTCAATGATCCTGGAAGTTTCTCAATCCCCTGTGCTATTGGAAATAGAACTTTCGGGAAGACTTTGTGTGATCTTGGGGCTAGTGTAAGTCTTATGCCCCTTTCAATATACAAAAAATTGGGCATTGGAAAAGTCAAAGACACACAACTGATGTTACAGTTTGCGGATCACTCGATGAAACACCCCTACGGAGTGGTGGAAGATGTATTGGTTAAAGTGGATAAGTTCAATTTTCCAGTGGATTTCGTGGTACTAGACATGTATGAGGACTGTGACATTCCTTTGATTTTGGGGTGACCATTCTTAGCAACAGGGCGAGCTATGATTGATGTGGCAGATGGCACCTTAACCTTAAAAGTAAATGAAGAAATTGTCACTTTTAACATTTTAAAAGCCATGGAATATTCAAAAGAAAGAGAAGAGTGCAATCGAATTGAGATCTTAGATGCGATAGTCAACAAAGAAATGAAGCATCAAGCATCCAGTTTTCCATTAGAAAGAGTGTTATGCCTACCCCAAGACATTGTTAAAGAAAGTGAATATCAAAAGGTGGAAGAGGTCTTGGCCATGTTAGAAGCAACACCATCCTACTCCCCCCATTTTCCTACTAGATGGGAGCAGTTGAAAGGGAATGAAGACAAGCCATCAGAGAAAAAGACACCACTGATTGAACTCAAGCAATTTCCTCTTCACTTGAAATATGTATCTCTTGGTGAGAAGGATGATGTGTTCTTCCTATCATACATGCCACCTTGACAATAGTTGAGACGTCAAGCTAATGACTTTAAAGAAGCGCTTCGTGGGAGATAACCCACAGGTAGAGTAACTTTGATTTTTTGCAATCTTATTTTTGTTATTTGGATGTGTTTCTTTCTAATTGTGTGTAAACGTGCACTATGATGAAGAATTATTAACAACTTGCATTTGGTCTTAAGTTTTATGTTTGACATTTTGAAATTTAAACTATATTTCTTTGCTCATATCATTGCTCAATTCGATAAGTTTAACTAATTCATGCATTGTTGATTACTACTTGGTTATTGAAGTCTAACTCGCATTTAAAAAGAAAACACTAAATAAATTTTGTAGTGGCATGTTTGGCATCATTTAGATAATTCATACTATTTCTTATTATCCTAGCTGTGAGCTTTTGAGCCCAAACACTTAAATTCTTTGTTGTGTGATTATCCAGACGTGTATTATCCCTTCAGAACTTGCACTAATTCTGACTTGCATCACTTGTAATTTATGCATACATTGAGGCAACTTTATTTGGTCGTTTGAGCCTTTCTGACTACCCTATGAAAATGTTATCCTTTGCTAGCCCCTTTGAGCCTTGCCCCTTTATTTCGGTTACTAGCCACATTACAAAACAAAAACTCTACTTCAATTACATCACCTTACTTGGAGTTAGGTAGAAATTTTGTCATGTCTTGATCAAATTCTAAGTTTGGGGTTGCTCATGGGATAGCAACCTTTTAAGTTCGGGGTGGTGATTCTCACAAAAAAAAAAATAAAGAAAAAAAAGAAAAAGAAAAAAGAAGAAAAGAAGAAAAAAAGATAAATAATATCTTGATAAATAATATCTTCTTGGTTCTTTTGTTAATGTTTGAGAATCTCCAGAATGAAAAGGTGAAGAAAAAAAATGGTAGAATAATTTGGAAATATATGCCTAACTCCAAGTAGTAAAGCCTATTATCGCAAAATGTGCTACCTTTACCTAAGCCCCATTACAACCCGAAAGTCCTCAAAAAATGTATGTGTTTGCTGCATTGTGATTGCTAACTAGAATTTTTTCAAGCCTATGGTAGCGTGATGCATGCTCTTGGATTTGAGTGATAAATTCATAACCCTTCTAAACACTTGAGAGATATTTTGGTGAGATTGTGTGAAGAGAGAGTTGAATTTGATAAATGAATGCCAAGGTGTACAAACCTCGTTATTTTTGTAAGCAACCACAGAGTATGATGGATGTTTTGTTGTTGCAGAAACTTTGAGAATTGCATTTGATTTGAATTGAGTAATTGAGTTTAAATTTGGTTTTAACTGCACCAAATATGAAATTAATTGTTGCTTGGGGACAAGCAACAAATTAAGTTTGGGGTTGTGATAACTCTTCATCATATGCATAATTTCTATTGATTTTAGTCTTATTTATCTTTAATCATTAGTTAATTTAATGAGTTACTTGATATATTTTGTTGATTTTAGTTATTTGATTTAATGAAATGTTTTTGTTCTTATTTGCTTAATTAAGTAGAGATTTTTCGTAGTTTTGCGTTGTTACTTTGTTTTTGTGCAGTGCTGAATTTTGGTGAAAAATCAATATGACCTATGTGGAGTATTTTAGCCATATCTGGAGTTCTAGATGTCCAATTGTAGTCAATCCAAGTGCTAATGAAAGCTAAGATCCATATCTACAACTTTCATGCAGATAACGGGACCACATTCAAACTCAAAAGATGCGAAACAATGCGAAATACGCCAGACAATAGATGTTGTGCGCCTGGAGCGCGCCCTGCGTGCCTGAGGCGCATTTCCTGCCATTCAGTACTGTCAATATGCGCCCAGAGCGCAAAGACCGAGCCTGGGGCGCGCGACGCGCATCAGCATTCATAAAAAAGCAAATTTTTACTGTTTAGGGATCTTTTTGACTCTGGGGAACTTGGGAGACTTGTGCCTTAGCATAGAAACTCAAAGACGGTCGTTTCTAACGCCATTGAAGTAGTTTTATCAAGAATCATCCATGAATCATTCTTGTAATTCTTCTTTAATCCTTATATTTTGTATCTCTGCCATGAGTAACTAAACCCTATTTGTTAGGGATGAGTGTAACCAGATGAAACCCTTATTTTTCTGATTTGATTTCTAGTTATATGAATGAGTTTATTGAATTATTTTTCTTATCTCTGTGCTTAATGCTTTTTATTGTTTGATCAACATTAAAATGTTCTACGATTTGTATTTTGAAACGGAAGTGGACTTTACGAATGCTTGAGATGAGAAATTCATGAATTTGTAGTCTAGGGATAAATGCAGGTCATGAAACCAATTAAATTAGTTGCAAAGCAATAATTTACAAGAGAATTTCTATACGCTAATGCTTAATTCTAATATTAAATCTACTAAGGAATTAGGGATTACTTTGGAATTAAAGGTTATGTCACTAAGACATTAGGGCAAGAATAATAAAGAGAATTCGGTAATAATTCAATAAAGGAATTCAGTAACTAGAATCAAATTAGACACCTAGGTTGGATTCGAAGTGAAACTCATCTCTGACATGTTTCTCATTATAAAAGATCAATTTTATTACTGTTGTTAATTTCAAATATCATTTCAATCAACTTGGGAACCTTTTGTTCAATTTTAGTAATTAAATATAATTCAATAGTAAAACGCAATCCTTGAGTTTGACACACGGTACTACCGTTTTATTATTACTTGCAACGATTCAGTACACTTGCTGAGACGCTATCAGCTGCTAATAAGATATTTTCAATGATCATTGAGCTTCTAAATAATGCTTTTTCCCATGCTAAACTATCGACATCTTTCTATGAAGTAAAAAAATGATTAAGATGTTAAGTCTAAGCTATGAGAAAATTTATGCATGTCCAAATAATTGAATGTTGTATTGGGGATCATTGGAGGATGAAAATAGAGATAAATATAAGAAGTGTAATATTTCTAGATGGAAATCAAATGAAAATGATGGTGGTGAAAATCATGTAACAGATTTCCAAAAGAAAAAAAAGCTAAAACCCGCTTATACGTAGGTTGAAAAGGTTATGCATGTCTCCTAAAATATCAAAGCTATTGAAATGGCATGCTACAATGGCAAACTCTGATGGATTGTTAAGGCATCCAAGAGATAGTAAGGCTTGGAAGGACTTTGGTTCATTTTATCCAAACTTTGCTTCAGATCCTCGTAATGTAAGAGTTGGACTGGCTACAAATGGTTTCAATCCATTTGTAACTTTAAGTTCTACTTATAGTGTTTGGCCTATGATGTTGTACCTTTATAACTACCCTCCATGGTATTGTATGAAGTAAACTTCTCTTGTCATGTCAATGATAATTCCTAGCGCTAAGATGCCTGGTAATAGTATCGATCTTTACCTACAACCTTTAGTTGCAGAGTTAAAAATATTATAGAATGGTGTGGAGGCTTATGATTCCTCTACTAATGAAATGTTTCATATGCGTGCTAGCTTTTTTTTGTACTATTAGTGATTTTCTTGGTCTTGATAACTTATCTGGGTGGAATACACACACATTGTTTGCTTACCCATCATGTAGATTTGATACAGAATCTAAAAGGTTGAAATTTGGTAGAAAAAATTATTTCATGGGACATCGTCAATGTTTACCACTTGATCACATGTATAGGCACAACAAAAATTCATTTGATGGATCTTTGGAGTTTAGATCTTCCCCTGTTCTAATGTCAGGTTTGGAGGTGCTTGAACAAATTAAGGAATATAGTCGCAAAAGATCACATGATGAGGGTACGAGTGAGGAAGACCCACTATAATGGTAGAAAAAGAGTATCTTTTGGGATCTACCTTATTGGGAGCATAATCTTATTTGTCATTGCCTTGATCAAATGCACATAGAGAAGAATGTTTCTGATAATGTATTGTTCACGGTACTTGATCATAAAAATCGAACAAAAGACAATCTTCAAGCTCCTAAAGACTTGCAGACAATGAGAATTAGGGAAAAACTTCATCCATATCCTAATTCCTCTAAGTTCCCTCAATCATGCTTTAAAATGAAAAATTCAAAGAAATATATCTTTCTACATATTCTAAAAATTGTGGTTTTTCCAGATAATTACGCATCAAACATTTCTAGATGTGTTGATGCTAAGAAGCGTAAGGTATCAGGTCTTAAAAGTCATGATCCACATATTCTAATGGAACATCTTTTTCCAATTGCTTTTAGAAAAACATTTCCTAACAAAGTTAGTTCTGTGTTGATTGAACTATGTAACTACTTTAGAGAAATATAAAGCAAAGTTTTAGATGTGAAGCATATGTTGAAACTCCAACAACGAATTGATTTGACCCTTTGCCACATGGAAATGATATTTCCTCCATCTTTTTTCATTATTATGGTTCATTTGGTCATTCATCTTGGAGAAGAAGCAATAATTGTCGGTCTTGTGCATTATAGATGGATGTATCCTGTTGAAAGGTATATTGTATTTTGTATTAAGTTAATTATAAATTGAAATTGTTTTATTTTATTATACTTACATCCTTCATTTTTAGAACCATTGGCCATTTAAAATCATATGTTTGTAACAAGGATGCACCAAAAGGTTGTATTACTGAAGGATACATTATGGAAGAATGCCTTACATTTTGTTCAACATATTTTGAGGACAGTAATGTTGAAACAAGGTTCAATAGACCAAGATGCATTGATGACGACAATGGGATTTGTGCTAGCAGTGAATCTACTATTTTGTCGAATTTATTTCCTACATCAGGCAAGCCTATTGGAGCTTCCAAGATTTTTTCAATTCCACAATTGGAGATGATCCAAGATCATCGCTATGTCTTAGCTAATTGTGAATTGGTTGATGCATTTCGGGAGTAAGTTTTATGCTTTTTCATATTAATTATCATCTCAATATTCATTTCTATACCAAATATACTAACCACAAATTCTTCATGTAGAAAGTGTAAGATAGAAGTTGCTAGAATGCATCATGGCAAAAGAAATGCCTCAAGAGTTGTGGAAGAATATGTTCACAAAAATTTTCGCAAATGGTTCAACGAATATGTAAGAATATCTATATATAGTTTGACTTAATTTTTCATATAAAAATCTCTTATATTTATAATTGTTATAAAACTTTTTAAAATATTGTTAGGTTGCAAGAAAAGATGATCCAAATATTACAACTGAAATTGAATGGCTTGCTAAAGGACCAAATAAGATTGCAAGGAGATTTGATGGGTATAACATTCATGGAGTTAAGTTTCAATCAATGTGGAAGGAGCAAGGATTAAGAACTCAAAATAGTGGTGTTGTTATGTCTGCTATTACTTAGAGGTTTTCAATTAGAGGATAACCTATTGAAAACTCAAGTAATGACATATATTATAGAAAATTGGTAGATATTATAGAACTTGATTACTTTGGTAAATTAAGGGTTGTGCTATTCAAATGTATTTGGGTAAACACTAAACCTAACAAGGGAGTTAAGATAGATAAATTTGGCATAACAAGTGTAAACTTTTTTGATTTGATTCACACCGGTGTGAATGAAGTGGATGAACCATTCATCCTTGCAAGTAATGTTAGAATAGTATTTTATGTTGATGATTCGGTTGATCAAGCTTGGTCTTGTGTTTTTCATATGAAGCCTAGAGATATATATGATATGGGAGAAGTGAACCTTATGGAATCACAAGAGCCAATAATGGAAGACATACCTTTTTGTGAGAAAAATGTTGAGAATATTGAAGAACTATAATCAGTTTGAGACGATGTCAATGAACAAGAAAATGATGAAACAAATGTTGAGAATGATCGTAATAGTTGTAGTGATAGAGATGATTGAATAATTTTATAGAGTATTTTAATATTTTAAGTTATGAACTTTGTAATTTTGTCATATTTCTTTTGCTTTTAAATAGTACGCTATATAAGACTTCATATTTTTGGTGTTTATGTAATGCATAGATTATCTTATGAATCATTTGGAATAAATTTTAGATATATGTTTTATGTCTTTGTTAGAAAATTTTGCAAGTATTTGATTTAATATGGGAAAAAGGCGTAGATGTTCGGGACAAGAAATGTTAGAATGGTTACAAAGACAAGAAAATTCAAATGATGATGAAACTCTCCAAGATCAGCCCCAACAACTCAACAACAATCATCTTGAGGATCAATTTACAGATGTCAGCTTGATAGATATTCTATTGGAGGATTGTTTGCCCGACGAGTGTTTTCAAGACGTGCAAATGTTTCACACAATTTGACAATGTTGGTAGCTCTAGCCAAAAAAATGTTGAGGAGGTACGAAAGGAGGTGCACACTTTGAAAGAAATGCTAAATAGATATGAAGAGACTAAGGAGCAACTTTCACAAACACAATATCAACTTAAAGTTCTCCTTAATTTTATGCAAAGAAAATTTGGTAATGAGTTACCTACTTTCAACCAAGGTTTCCCTCCATCTTAGTAATATAACATCTTATAATATATAGAAATTGAAGTTAATAAGAGTTTTTGCACTTAGATCTATACTTTAAGTCACTAGCAAATATCATGTTCTATTTCTTGACATAGTGATTGATATTATTAAAATGATACTCATTCTTTAGTGTTAGTTAGTAAACATTATGCTTTGACTTGGCAGGTTCTAATTCTCATAATTAACGAGTAAAGTTCATCTTGATTTTTTTACTACAACTCGAAAGATTGTATTTTTTGTTGTATGCAAGAAAATGGAAGAAATATGCTCCTATTTGGATTGCAAATGGAAGGAATGGATGTTTAGTGTAACACCCCGTTTTTCAAAGCGAGGGTGTATTTTTTTTTTCAAAAGAAATTAAAATAAAACAGAGAAATAATAATTAAGTCATTATAATTCACAAGCAGCAGAAAAGTTTCTCGAAATATGAATCCAAAATATTTACATATCAAAAAGTGGTACATGTAACCCATCGAGAATAACATATCATGCTGACAATATAAGTATAGGTACAGTCTTCCAATTTAAAATAAACACAATTCAAAAGAAAGACATATGTTCCCTCTATGTCAACCTAATCTGATCATTCTACAAAACAAACTAAACACCCTGAGTGATCTCCACGCGCCCCGTGAGATCCTCCTAACGTAGCTCCAGTCAAGCATTCCCATCTACATCCCCATCCACAGGGTATGAACCTGTAGGATAGTCTTGGCTCTCATCTGAGGGCAAAGCCAAGATTTTCACAATAGTTGTAAATGATCATCAACCGAAATTAACAGTTAACACATAACATTTAAGTTTTTAAATGCACAAAATACCCTTTCCACTAAGCATGCACCTTAAAAGGATTTTCCATATGCTAAAAGTGCATGTCATACTTGCCAAATAAAAATGAAATCAAAATAAAGTTCTCAATCCATCAAGTAATACATAACTAACCAAAACATTGATAAATCAATTGAGCAATCGATTATCTAACTCAAAATGAGAATTTATACTAGGCTAATCGATTGGGCCAATCGATTTCCTGAAAGTTTTTAGTGAAAACTGAACTTTGGGCTTAAATAAATCGATTGGGCAAATCGATTTAATAAAAAACTGGCCCCTGTATTGAAGCCAATCGATTGGACAAATCAATTTAATGAAGAGCCAATCGATTGACCAAATCGATTTCGTCAATTTGCTGAGCTCCTGTAATGAATCCAATCGATTTGCTAAATCGATTTCTTAAATGGTTTTGAAAAAAATATTACAAAATCGATTGGGTAAATCGATTTTGTCAAATTTACGAATTCCCTGTAACTCATCAAATCGATTGGGGAAATCGATTTCCCTGTATATTCTTCCAAAAATTCATAAACTAACTCAATCACATACATACACAACTCCAAATCTTAACACTTAACACTTATAACACAATCACTACAACATCATGGGTTTCGAAATAGTTTTGCAATCAAACATGCTTTCACACAATTCCAAACATAACACTTAGCAATTTCAACACAATCACTACAACATCATGAACTTCAAAATAGTTTTGCAATTAACATGCTATCACACAATTCCATACATAACACTTAGCACTTATAACACAATACCCACACGGACAAGATGAACCAACAAATCACATGGAATCATCTTGACGCGACAATCCCCACACAGACAAAATGAACCAACAAATCACAATTTATCAGGGTGTAGTCTCTCACAGACAAACACCTATGCAGTCTCTCACGGACAAACACAATTTACCAGGGTGTAGTCTCTCACGGACAAACACCTGTGCAGTCTCTCACGGACAAACACAATTTACCAGGGTGTAGTCTCTCACGGACAAACACTTGTGCAGTCTCTCACGGACATACACAATTTACCAGGGTGTAGTCTCTCACGGACAAACACCTGTGCAGTCTCTATCGGACAAACACAATTTACCAAACATGTAAATCGTAAACGTACCACCTATCACGGGTCAATACTGTTTACCGAGGTGTCACCTATCACGGGTCTGCACGATTTACTAAAAAGCGTAAATCATAAACGTACTGCTTATCACGGGCCCGTACCATTTACCAAGGTGTCACCTATCACGGGTCTGCACGGTTTACTAAAACAACGTAAATTGTAAATGTACCGCCTATCACAGGCCAAAGTACTATTTACCGATGTGCCACCTATCACGGGTCAGCACAACTTACCAAATGTAATGCATGAGCATACACTGACTCCATCCATAACGATCGTTAAGTAAATGCAGATATTAAAAGATTCCCTATTTCTAATACTCATTTAACTTAAACGATTTTCACGCCAAACATTAAGCAAACACACATATTAAGAGATTCCCCATTCTTAGTATTCTTTTAACTTAAACGATTTTCAAAACAACATTAAGTAACCAAGACATTAAGAGATTCATCATTCTTAATACCCAGTTAACTTAAACGATTTTCAAAACAACATTAAGTAACCAAGACATTAAGAGATTCCTCATTCTTAATGTCCAGTTAACTTAAACGATTTTCACAAACACACATTAAGTAAACGAGACATTAAGAGATTCCCCATTCTTAATACTCATTTAACTTAATGGTTTTCAAATTCTCCACAAAACAAACTCAAACATTTTATCAAATTCAATGCATAATTCCCACCCAAAACACATCAAATTATTTCTCCACAAAATCGTTTTCACGACGACATTAAGTAAATAAGTCATTAAGAGATTCCCCATTCTTAATACTCATTTAACTTAAACGATTTTCACAAACTCACATTAAGTAAACGAGACATTAAGAGATTCCTCATTCTTAATACTCGTTTAACTCTAATGGTTTTCAAAATTCCACCTAGAACAAACTCAAACATATTCACAAATTTATTACACAATTCACGCCAAAACACAATAATTCATTTCTCCACAAAATCATTTTCACGACGACATTAAGTAAACGCAGATATTAAGAGATTCCCCATTTTTAATACTCATTTAACTTAATGATCTTTGCAACAAACATTAAGCAAATAGAAATATTAAGAGATTCCCCATTTTTATTACTCTTTTAACTTAAACGATTTTCCAAACAAACATTAAGTAAACAAGACATTAAGAGATTCCCCATTCTTAATACTCGTTTAACTCAATGGTTTTCAAATTCCACACAAAAAAAACTCAAACATACTTTCACATTCAATCCATAATTCACACCAAATCACATCAGATCATTTTTCCACACAAACCACACAAAACACATCTCAAATTCTATAATTATCAATTATGAACACGTCGACTACGACGACACAAATCAACACAATCCATCACTCAAACACAACAAATTTCATTTACTCAAAATCATACATAAGTGAGGTAAACTCATTTTCCATGAAACATTCATCAATATCACCAAAACCCCACATTAGAATTTCACCCATAAAGCATTAATTCGTTTTTCCCCAAATCAACGCTTCAACCCTAACAAATTATTTCCACACATCCACAAGTAAGTCCCTAAATGCAAACTAAAAGTTTGGAAGGAGCCCTTACCTTCACGTTAGCTTTAACGTGCGATTATGGTACCGCGAGTAAATCCGGTAAAATCTCCGTTTGCAACGTCGCGTCCAAAGTTTGTCCCCTAGCACCGTAGCGTGGTAGTGAGCAACTTTCCCTTCTATATCTTCGCGAAACGAAGCTTAGATCTAGATGAAACAGGGAGATTTGTGTTTGACGGTTTTGAAATCACTAATACCGTTTTTCTTCGTTTTCGAAACAACAAGGAAGTATGAAGCTGAGAAATCCTTGCTTTCTTACCCACTAAGCCTTGGGTTTATATTCTTGAACAAAAGGAAGAAGCGAAAATGAAAACGGACGAAGGAAGAAGAAGGGGGGTCGCGCGAGCAGTGAGAGGAAGGAGATGGAATTTGCTTTCTTTCTTTCTTTCTCTTTTCCTTCCACACAAACATATATATATATATATATATTAATTACTTTTAATAAATATCTCCAAATGTTTAGATATTTATTAAATTTACCATTTCACCCATAACGCATTAATTTCTTCGTAAAAGATTCACTGCAGTTAATTTAATTTATTTATTGACGAGTGATTCTAATCGGGCATCAAAATATCTTTTTGGTCATTTAAACTCCAAAATATTAATGACTTTGGCTAAAAAGCCTCCGTGTTCAATACCAAAAATATACTAAAATACATAAAGTATATTTTAAAATTATGGGTCTTACATTTAGTGGATTGTTTTGCTTTTACTCTAGACTATTTTGATGTTGTCAACAATTATTGTATCTTTCATTAGTTTATGTATAAGATTTTAGAATGTTTGACTACTTTGATCAAAGTTTTTTTGTTGGTATAAACTATTTTATAATTTTATATTAATAATGGTTTTAGAATGTTAATTAGTTATTGATACTATATTGGTTAAGAATGTCTTCGTGATATTACAATGTTTGGTTTGACTTTATTGTTAGAAATGTATAACAAAAACAGGAACAGACTTTCCATTGATATTAAAATATATATATATATATTTAGCCACGGTTGGCCCGTAGCAAATGCGAAAACAAAATATCTTTTTATTTTATCATGTAACACGATTTTAGCCGTGGCTAAAATCGTGGCTAACTGTAAAATAATTGTGGCTTAAAATATGTTACCACGACTCTTTTAGGCGTATCTAATATGAATTTTAACCGTGACTAATAAATTTGCGACACCCAGCTATGTCACGGGAATTGTTAGCGTGACTAACTTTATTTTCCACGGTTAATTGACAATTTTGCCATGGTTAAGAATGTGGCTAAGTAGCTTTTTTTTTTTTAGTGTTCTAACGATTTTCCACACAAGCTAAACATTTGTTATGTTCGTCAATGAGGCAGGATTGTCTCTTGATGACGGTAATCATGTTGTGGATGAGCTGAGTACCTTCTTGATTGGTGTTGAGTGGTGGAGCCTATTGGAGCTGGACCTCTTGAAGCTTTGTGTTGTTCCCCGTTGGTGACAAAGAAGATGTGAATCCGTCTTTTAATGGTGGTTGGTGTTGTCCAACCACCATATTTTCCATCGTCCTTTGTCGTGTAACCTTCTTCAGATCCATGAGTTTAATCTTGTTGAAGTAATGGTGATGGAATCGCAACGTTGAATTCCTACAAACGGTGTTAATGGTCTAGAGTGGACCTATAACTGTTGTTGGAGATACCTGAGTCAGGTGTCCTTTTTATAGGACCTCATTCCTAGATTCTAGAAGAAATTCGTTAGCACTATGAGCTATATTCCGTGATTTGTAGATAATAATTGTTGCTATCATATCATTGAGGTTATGATATAATGATCATGATTTTCATGGTGTGATCTTGAGAGGAGAATCAAAGGAGTTCTAATGCTCACTCCCCTCATATCTCTTTTGTTAAGCTGTTACACCTTGATTCTTGAATGCATGGGAGTTGGGCTTTAGTTGGATAGAACTGGGTCTTAGTCTAGCCCAGAAGAGACACTATCAAATTAACTAAAACCATATAAAGATGCATATTCAAATATTAAAAATTTACCTTATTTTTATCATTAAATATGATGTCAACATAAACAATCAATTCATACATTCAACGATGCAATAGTTTTTTACGAGAATCCTTAATAAAATGTAAGATCAATGAAACTCTGCAATGCATACATGATACATCCATCGATAAATATATATAAAAAAAAATAAAAAGAGCACTTAATATGCAACTAAAATAATTTTTCAAAAGCTTCGGAATCCGCCATGTAAGAAAGCATCTCACGAGTCAAACGAAGCATACGAACGCTTCTCTTCATTTTAAGCTCCGTTATGCGTTCAACCGTTGCTTCATGACTTTCTCTATTAGCAAAAGTATTTATGCTTTTATAATATTCAAGTTGAAGGTGTGCAAGTTTCTCTAATTTACTAATTTCATTATCTAAATCACCAACATAAACACGATTCAGCTTTTGCATCACATCCTTTGCAATTTCCTCGACAAGTTCAGATTCCGTTCTATTTGTACAAACATTCAAAAGAGGCACATACAAATTAATCACTACCTAATTAATCACTTATAAAAAATGTATATGATAAGTAATTTACCTGTTAATGGAGCAATCCCAACCAGAGTGATTAGCAGCTTCCGCCAAAGCTTCTCTCCATTTTTGCACAACATTCATTGTATTCTCAAAACGCTTATCATGCTTAACAAATGCCTCACCATAACTTTCCAATTGATGTCGAACATGAAAAGGATCAACTTCATAGAAAACAGGTAATATAATTTGTCCTTTATATTTTCTACACTCAAGTATCTTCACAACTTCATCCAAGCACCATCTTGAATTCGCAAAGTTTTTGGAGAAAATAATCACGGATAGTTTTGCATCCTCGATCGCTTTGAGAAGCGATTGTGATATTTCATCTCCTCTTTCAAGATTGTGATCATCTATGTAGGTTTTTATATCTAACCTTCTTAACGCACTATTGAGATGGCTTGTGAATTTCTTACGAGTATCCTCGCCTCTGAAGCTAATGAAAACTTCATGTGTTTCTTTAGGTGTGGTAGAGGAGGTGGATGAATTTGCCATAAAGTTTTTGTTATGAGACTTGATTGGAATATTCAAACTCCTCCTACCTTGTGATTCTATGTACTCTAGCACTTCCCTTTTTATAGATCTAAAGAACCTTATTCGCCTACTAAATTATTGAAATTTAAGAGAAGGATTGAGAATCAAATGAGTTTAAAATTAGTTTTGAATAATTATTTTTTAAGGTTATTAGCATGACTGAGCCATAACTTAAGTTGTATCGACTATATTTGTCAACATTTTTTCGTAGTATAAAAAATCACAACTTAACCATAAGTACAATTTAAAACTATGACATTAAGAGTGTTTACGGTTTTCTTGGGTCAAAAAGAGTGATTACAGCTAGGTAGCTAGCGAAGGGAGAGGATATGTTGACTGAGATTTTGAATAATGATTGTTAAAAATACGTACAAAGCATATGTACTTTGGCAAAATAGCATTAATATATGAAGTTATTCAAAGTGATGGTAATTTCAACGTTACTTCCCTCTACCTTCCTAGAATTGAATAGTTAAAATATACGAATATGTATGGCCAAGTGGCAATGTGAATGAATGTGGATAGATAGCTAGTTATTCAAAGTGGCAATTAAAAAAATATAGATACTGAATTTCTTCAACAAGATACTGTCAATTTCTTCTCATGGGGGATAGCTGGCCCAGGCTTGATCTTGCAAAGATGACATGGACATTGTAACTCTAACAATATTTAAACTCACTATTCATATAAAATATATATATATATATATATATATATTTAAAGGGACTTTATTCATTACACGACTCAACTTTTTTTAAAAAAAAAATTAATATTTTTAAAGCAGCGGTTAAATAGAAATATAATTTAAATTAATGATAAAAATAAACTGACAACGAATTAAACTAATTCGAACTATTTCAAAACTCGATTTGACAATTAATTCGTAGAATTTAATTTATGAACTGAACTTGAGTTGAAAACGAGTTTATTAACAAAATAAGTTGAACTTGAGTTATATATAGTTTAACCTATCTGATAATAAGTTTTTCGATTATAAGATATAGAGATGGCAATTAGACCCAAACCCAGTGGGTACCCGCAAAAAAAACCCACAATGGGTAGGGTTAAAACCTGCATAACGGGGACACGAGGACGAGTAATTACCCACAAAATTAAACGGGTATAGGTGTGGGTACGAGTACTATAGTACCCACCCCGCCCCACACCCGCACTTATATAAATATATTATTTATTTATTTATTATATTAATATTTAGTTTAATTAATTGTTTTCCTTTATGTTTTAATATCTATTAATATCATTGGACCATTACAATATTTATAATCAAATCAAAAGATAAACATTTACAAACTTTTTAAGAATTTGTTTACGATGAATAGTTAAATAATTGTGTCTTCATAACTAAGAGTTATATTTTATTAATCGTGTCTTTATAATTATACTTGTAACTTCTTATAAATTGTTTTTACTGATCTCAAATAATATTGTCATAAGAGTTGCAACTTCATACCTTACCCAAACTCTACCCATTGCCATTCCTAAAATATGAAAACTAATAAAGGTATGGTCATTTTTCAAACGATTGTTTTGGTGTTGGTTTCACTTAAATTGGACTTAAGGTAAAGAAGAATAATGCAAAATAATTAATTTGATAAATAGAGAACTCAGATATTTTAGAGAGAAATTGATATAGTTAAAAATTTGAGAAATTGAGTTTGTTTGACTAACTAGAGCATTATTGTGTTTCCTCTCCCTTCTACGGAGGTGGCGGCAAGTAGCTCATTTTATTAGGATTCACATATATGAGTAAGTCCATTGATCCCCTTATTTATTTGATGTATTACTATTATTATTTTTATTTTACTAGAACAAACTTAATAGTTACTTAATCTCTCTTTTTATTTTACTATAATAAAATATAGTTGTCAGCGTTTATGGTTCAAGATTCAGGGTAAAGAGTTTAGGGGTTACGGTTTAGATTTAGGATTTAGAGTTTATGGTTTAGTATTTAGGATTTAGGGTTTGGGGTTAAATATTTAAGGTTATCTTCATTACGAATTATAACTACTAAATGAAGATAATAATAACATTTAGTAAAATAATGTTGTCTAATAATTATGTAATTAGTACTTTATTTGACAACTCTATTTTTTTAAATGTTATTACTATCTTCGTTTTATAGTTTTACTTCACTACAATTATTGTGTTAGTGTATATGATTTGATATTAAGAGTTTAGGGTTTAAGATTTAAGTATATTATTTAGGGTTTAGGGTTCGGGGTTTAAGGTTATCTTTGTTGCGAAGTATAACTTCAAAAGAAAAGTAATAATAAAATCTAATAATATAAAGTTATCAAGTAAAGATATAATTATTATTATTTGAGAATAATATTTTATTATATGTTATTAGTTTCTTCGGTAAAGAAAACAAATACAAAACAAATATCATAATAACATTTAATAAAATAGAGTTGTCACATAAAGTAATAATTATATATTTATTTGACAACTCAATTTTGTATATTTGAATAATTTTTAAATTTAATCACAAAATAATATTTATTTATCGATCTATTTTAGTTAAAGTGTGGGTAATGGGTATGGGTACGGGCACTTAGATACCCAGAGGGTAAGGATACGGGTATTAAAGTTGATACCCAAGAGGGTACAGGCACAGGTATAGATATTTTTTTAAACTACGGATATGGATACTATAGTACCCTACTCAAACCCTTCTCATTGTCTTCCCTAATAAGATAGATGAATATATATTAGAATTGAGTAAAAAAAAGAATATATAAGGTTGATTGAAATTATGAATAGAAATAATGACTTTGCATTATTAAAAAAGTTGGACCTACTTTAAAAATATTAAATATAAATCAAGCCTATTAGTTGTCATAGGCTAATTTTTAAGGTCCACCTTTACAAGATTTTGACTTAGTCTAAACACTTAATTAAAATTTCTATATATTTTATTAGAACAAAATATGAAATTTGACCATATCAATCTAATCATTCTCATTAATGTTAAATATGTTTAGTCCCCGTTAAATTACCAACTTTGATTTTTAATTGCTAGAAAAAAAAAATTTACGTAGTCCCCAAAATATTTTTGGTTTACACTTTTTGTCTTTAATTTTTTTTTACACTTACGTGGCAGCTTTACTATTTAGAGAGAAAAGACAACTTTTCATTAAATAAAAAGTAAGTATTCGACGTGGATAGACAGTTTTTGTAATACCATTTGGACAAATAAAATTCCCCTAGTTACATGATTTCTTCTTGATATAGATGATATAGGTAGGATCTATAGAGCAATTACTTAAAAAAGTAAATTTTGTAAAACAGCCCTTCTTAATTAATTCAATTGAATAAACAGTTAATTCAAATCACAGTAAAAAATATATAATTAATTAATTATAATTTTCAATGTAATTTAAATTAATAAATTACTCAATTAAATTAACTATATTTTTGAACAGGATTAAACAGATGTAAAAGAAAAAAAAAATAGGTGTGCATAAAACATTTTTGCTAAATAAATTTTGAAGCATCTACATCAACACTTCTTAAGTAATTAAACTATACCATCTATACAAAATTCTAAACTTATTTTTACAATGTCATTACCACTCTAATTTTTAGTCTTAATTTATTTAAAACCTCTTCACAAAGATCTAAAATTAACAAATAGATAAGAGGGATCTTTCATTTAAGATATTCATGTTTTTGTTACAAAGGGTTAGAAACCCTGCTTCTGCCCTATTCATACTGACGAAGAACAAAATTGTAAAATGACAATTATTAATTAGCTACTGGTTATTTCTAACTCTAATAAATAACTTACAGAAGTGTTCCAGCCAAGTAAAAGTTCGACTGCTGATGCTAGTGCTTGCCATCATTATCATTATTGGTAAGCATGTCAATGGCTTGTTAAAAACGTTTAGTGATGGCTAAAAGCTTAAACAAATAGCTTGTCACTGCCAAAGATGCTGCTAAAAAAAAATGAAAGCACAGGCGATCTTTAGATCACAGAATGAACTGTGAAATTCATTTGGCTGACTTCATGGATCTACATCTTCAGGAAAGGTGGCTTGACCGGCATAAATATATTGCATTTCATCCTTCCATGTCTGCATAAGCACCAAAGAATATAAGAATGGAAATCATGAAAGAATAACTAAATCAAAAAGCACCGGAAAAATAAAATGTTTGTTTCAAGCGATCTGACCTCGTATCGGAAAGAGATCCTCAAACTGGGAACATTTGTCTTGTGAATGTCATTTCCTTCAGAACCTCTCAAGAAATATTTATCCCCTAGCCAGTGTAACTACAAAAGGAAAAAAATTACGATAAAAGACAATCACTAATATTGAAGGAATTTAGTAAAAGAAGAGTTTGGAGTAGTCTGTAAAAATATGAGAATGATCCTGATACTCGAAAAGACCTAAAATCCCAGTGTGCATAGATTTCTATAGCCTGAATATGGATCAGATATCGTTAAAATCATAACATGTTACAACATAAAAGATAGAACCTTCAAAGATCAAATTATTTAGCCCCCAACCCAAAAAACGAAAACATTTTATAAAAAGTCAAAAAGTGCACAACAATTTACATTCAATAATTTGTGTTTTAGTATAAATATGTGAAAGCATGAAATTCCTACAGTCTTCTCAATTACCTTGGCTTCATGTGAAAACCCAGATTGGTAAACTGAATTTCTTGCTATCTCACACAGGTCACAAGCAGAAAGTTTCCATACCTGCAATGCACGTTTTAAAAAAATATGCGATCCCTAAGAAAGACGATAGAATATATTGTGACACTGTTTAAACAAACAGGCTAAGAATTTGGCAGAAAACAACCTTTGCTGCAACACTATATTCTTCTAACAATGGCTCTTTTGTCAAATGAATTTGCAAAGGATCATCAGTAGAAAGAGAGACGTTCAGCCCTCGCTGGAAAAACATGGGCAAAGGATTGCGGTGATAGTCCAAGAAAAGGGAATTGTTGCTGAGCGGCGACATAGCTAATCCAACCTAAAGAGAGCACAATGGTATTAATACATTATCTAGCATCAAAACAAAGAATGATCTAATCTAAAGTATTGAGAAATAATATGATTTCTGCTTTAATTTCTCACTAAAATGGACTCAAACTTGGAATGCAGCAAGATCTACAATATTAGAAACATTTTAACTTTAAAACAACAACTATGTTGATCAACTGAATATTTCTGCCAGAGGGCTAACCTGCGCAAGGTAATATAAATACTGCAAAACAGGAGTTTTCCGTAGATTAATGCCATGAGAAATGTTATGACATAGGAGGAAGGCAGCAGCCAAATGATCACTATCTCCAGCCTGCATGAATAATTCAACATTACCATCTTACTAAACACAAACAATTAAACCATACAGTTAGGATGCAGAAAATAACCTCTCCACAATGAGGCCGCAATTTAATTGTTGTCATTCCTTTAGACTCACGCAACTGAAACCAACCGACAGAAAGATATTAATATAGTGAGTTGATAACCAAAATTCGGTGTGAACCTAGCTTTTGCCCCATGTTTTCCTTTTTCTTATTTTGAAACACGCACACACACAATGTGAGGCATAATTGGCCTTAAATTGAAAGAGAAAAAAGAAAAGTGAAGGCAATGGTCAATTGTTACAAGCCTTAAAAGCATAAAGCTCTATAAGAGATGGATGGTGAATAACATAAACCTTATTGAGCGTGTACAGGTTTGCATAGCAGTAATATAGGTAATAAGAGTATGCTGGATTGAATTCATTTATCCACTCAGTTGGAGTAGGCATGTGCTTAGTTGGACGCCTTTCTGGTTTGCTTTCATCATCTACAAGATCGAATCCAACTACCTGTAAGTAGAAGAAGCCCAAACATATTACAAGTAATACATCAAGAAATGAAAAACTCCATCACAGACAATGTAATTGCAACCTTTGTTCATGATTTTACAACCCACAACAAAACAACATGGAGAAACAGAAACGAACCCTTCGCCAGTCAGTTATAATGTTAAATAACCAAGTAACAATGAAGTTCACATATTTATGGCATAACTTTCAATTGAGGATAGTGGCACTTAATAGTCAATTTAAAAAATGCTACAGCAGGATGACTGCTTTTCCAAAAAAATTAAACATAATATATGCTGAAATATTAAAATAATGCTCAAAATTCATGAAATATTCATATATCACAATAATAAGCCATAGGTCTTAAGCAAAACATTAAAGTAAATAACTAAATACCAAAAAAAAAAAGTCAAGAAAAACAAACAAGTTTAAAAACTGAAAGCTTCAACTTCAAATTTAAAAGAAAAAAGAAACTAATAAAACAAGGTTTTTTTTTTCTGAAGCATATACTCTTGGCCACAAACAGCTGTGATTTTGGCCACGGCCAGTCTGCACTGCTATAGTTATAACACTCTTGAGACAATGACCAATTTTAAGAGTAAAAGAAGAAGGATTGGGTCAGCTAAGTACAAATGAGGGTATTAGACCTAAGGTGTGAGGCGTCTACTATAAGAAGCATTCCAGTAAAAAAAAAAGATGCTGAGGGCACTGAGCTGGCAAAGGAAGGAGGGAAATGAACGAATAATGATAAGTTAGTTATATAAGGAATAAGTGGGTGAGGAGAGAGGATATTAGAGAATTCTGTTGTAGGCAGATAATGGATCATTGAGAATCTTCTCTGGTGAGGGAAGCTAAGTACAAATGAGGGTATTAGACCTAAGGTGTGAGGCGTCTACTATAAGAAGCATTCCAGTAAAAAAAAAAGATGCTGAGGGCACTGAGCTGGCAAAGGAAGGAGGGAAATGAACGAATAATGATAAGTTAGTTATATAAGGAATAAGTGGGTGAGGAGAGAGGATATTAGAGAATTCTGTTGTAGGCAGATAATGGATCATTGAGAATCTTCTCTGGTGAGGGAAGCTTTTGGCTTAGGTGTGGTAGACCATAGACTTCATTCTATCGTATTTTCTTTTCATTCTCTTGTAGTTTGCTTTGTTCACCAATACAAATTCCAGTTTACTAAATATTTGCATTTCTGCACCTATTAGAATGCGACTTGGGCCTCAATTCCATCCTCTACAAGTAAATCATTTATGAATCGTGAAACAAAGATATATGTACATTAGAGGTATCCCTTAATTACAAAAGTTCACCGATGCATAGTTATTCTTTTTTTAAAAAAACAAAACTGATATATTAAATACGTGAGCATAAGGTAGGTATGCCATAAACCAGCAGTACAAATCAGTTAGTGTCCAAATCCAAAATAGAAAACAAACAGAAAAGTGTTTTCACAACCAATTAAAAACAGCATTAAGTGATAGTTATTTTAATAGTGCTTAGTTGAACCTCCACCTTGGTCCATTCCTTATTGGCCCAACACTCTAAACTCTTATTTTCCTGCTATAAGCTTTTCAGTAAAAGGCTCAAAAGAAAAATCATATCTTCAGGTTTGTTGAGTTAGGTAGATAGTGGCAAAAATAGCTTTTGAAGATTAAGACTATAGAACTTGTGAATGTGAAGTGCTTGAGTGATTAGCACTCACTATAATGGACATATATATATATATATATATATATATATATATAGATAGATAGATAGATATATGTATATATTATACATGCATACACATACACTTCTAAATTAATTATAGGATATGATTACAAGAAGAATAAACACACATACAACTCCCCAAGTACATGAATGAATTTAAATTTTAAATTTTAAATATTGTACATCAATCTGAAAATTCTCAAACCTAAGCATTAAATGCTGTTACTCCAAAGTCCTTACAGATTTCTTTCCAATTCCAACACATGTCATTCAACTAGCTGCATAGGCTCATTCAAATCCAATAGAATAAAATAAAGGCAGACATTGTTACAGATACAAGAAAATTTACACATAGTGGAACAGTCCAAGTATCACGCAACAGTAGTTGCCATATGCTATTGCACAAAATAACATGGTCACAACAGGGTATATTCACTCTTGTTACCATGCTATATATAAACAATTATGCAACAGAACAGACAAGCATAAAAAGTAGAGGTATGCACAAGCACATAAAGATACAGATTGACAAACCTGCATCAAAAACAAATGTAATTGAGGATGAGAATTTGGATCTATTGTGGCTTCAAATAGAGGAATAAACACATTATCCAGAATATTCTGAAAGGAGGTAACAATTCCCATACTCCTGTACACATTATATAGCCGTGGTAACTGTGCCAAGAAATTATATAAAAAAAAAATCAGAATCAATTAACAAAATGATAAATCTAAAAAACTCGAGAGAAAGCAGCAGCACACAAAATTTAAACATAACATTATTAATACTATGATTGGTTATTTTCGTGATACATCCAAAATGTAGACTTTATTTTCTTGTAGAATAAGTTGTAGCATTATATGTTCCGTTATCTATGTAAGAATCTGTATCATCCATTGTAAGGATAGAAGATAAGGGACATTTATTTGGGGTGTATTAGCATAATTAGTAAGAAGGGGTTGGTTAGATAAATAGGGGATGTAAGGTTAGGGGAATCATTCTATAGATTAGATAAGCTGTAAGTCAAAGGAGTAATTCTTTGTAAAGAGAGGAGAGACCTCTTTACTATTCTCTCGCACGTTCATTTCATTCAATTCAATTGTTCTTTCTTTTCATTTGTTTCTATCAACTTTATCATAACTTCCAACATCCACTATCTACATGCAACTCGTATCACTACTCAAGCCATGAAGCAGGAAGAGATGTGGCCAATCAGGTAATAATGCTGCTGACAAGAAGACACATTTTACTAGTGCCAACAATCACTGTACTCATAAAATAAAAGTAACACATAGAGACCTTCCATTAAGTTAGAAGTGATTTAGATAAATTTTCTGAGGGCACTTGATGTGATTATTTTTATCCTATAGCATTGTCCATTGCAATTTCAGGCTGAAAACTAGGCTGGTCCTAAAGATAAATAAAAACTTCCGATGACCCACTCAGTGAAAATATCAAACCACTAAAGAGGAGTCAGATCAAATACTTTTGAAGGTTTAAGACAACCAAAAGTGGACAAATTTTATTATTGAGGCCAAAATGGGATACTTTCGGGGCCCAATGACTGATAAACCAAGCATTAGAGAAAGAGAGAGCAATACTGCAAGAATAGAAGCCTGCATAACACACTACCTGGATTAACCATACGGCATTCTTACTATAAAGAGCATTGTTAACAAACCAACTTGCCAGCTGATCCCATTCGCTCTGTTTTCTTCCATATACAGAGATCCTGTACTCGGCCATCTGAAAATATATATTTTTTAACATAAAATACACTGAGATACCAAAATATCACAGGGGAAAAAATCAACTTATATGTCTGAAACTTCACCTGATATTTACTTGCTTCAAGATCTAACAAAACTTGTTTTGTTACTTCAGCCAGAAACCGTCCTGAAATATGGGTAGTCTTAAGCTATTATGAAATCATAAAGCATCAACTAATAATAATCATTTGGAGTTGCAAAACTTTATACAAATAAATATTAGATTTTAGGTATCATTTACATTTCCAAACATACCTTGGATAAGATTATCCTGCTTTAAAAATATCTCTCTGAGTCTACTCTGTCCACACGGATTATACTTGAGGTTGAATTTGTCAAATCTATGAAATGTGCTCTTATCTGCATGGACGTCTAACAAATCCACATTTAGATCATATCTGCATCACAATTTTTGCTAATTAGAAACATGCAGACATGCAAGCCCATAAATATATGATGACCTCATTTTTCAAGAAGCTACTAGATGAAAAAATCAGAGCAAAATGCACACCCGGTCAAATCCAAACTCTCAAACACCTCCTTAAGCGTCATATACTTTCCATCTCTAAATATAACAACCTGTCAACATAAGTTAATACTGACAGAAAAATAAACAAATACTACAAATCTATAAATATGAGCAAAAAGGAAGGAAAGAAACAGCCTATAGCATTTTGGTCTCAAAATATAATTATAACCCAAAAGTAGATTTTCACCTCATCAGGTTCTTTTCTTAATTTTGACTTGATGAAGCGAAGGAGATGCTTCTGATTCATGCATGCAGAATGATGAATATGAGTATCAACTTTTCGGATGTTGTAAAAATCTCGGTGTGGTGCACTTTTCTGGGCAACAAACTCCCGATCTGCATTCAGTAACAGATGAAGGCGGAATTTCTGTAAAATGATCAGATGCATGTTATAAACATCCATATCGCAATAAAGCCCAGAGAAACAATGTATAAAGAAGTTGGTGAATTCATACTTCCTCAAGAAATCGTAGCCTGTGGTAGCATGCAGAGCGAGCATTCCCAATAGACATAACTCGAAGAATGTAATCCATGTCAGTAAAAAATTTCGTTGCACTTGCAACAGGGAATAGCTCTTCGGTGTCTGTGCAAAGTTTCAAATAAAGCTCAGTTGTTTGTTCCTCGACAAACTACACATTAAAAATTAGATAGCTGAGAAACAATCAGCACATTGCCATATTGTTAACACTCTGAGCTTACCAGTTTTGCTTGCAAAAACCCGTACAACTCCATCTTCCATCCTAAATTGGTGCTGCTTGCAATGCCAAAAAAGTCAGTAAGTCATAACATTATCAGACAAACACTTCAAACAAAAATGTCTGTCAATAACTCGAGCAGATTGCACATATATCAGAAAATATCTGAGTGAAAAATAAATAATGGACAAGCAACATACTCCTGTTGCTTCAACTGGTTCAAAGTGAAACGGATCAGGGTTAGTTTCGACAGGTTCAGCCTTCCATGGAACAACATTTTCCTTGTAAATATATTTCTTACGCAAATCTAAGCATTCTCGAATCATCTTGCAAACTTCCTCCTCTTCAATATTCAATGGCTCTGAACAAGGCAATGATGCATTTAATACTCGTTCGTTCAGTTTTTCCATATATTATAATTATAAAAGTAAAATAACAATAGAAAAACATGATCATATTGTTTTCTACTGTTAAAAATAGTTAGCACGAAACATGGGAGCAAACAAAATCTAAAGACAGTAGCAAAAGGAGAATAGGAGAAAGAAATTACATGCAGAAATAAATCTGAAATTATATTATAACACGAAAGAATTAAGAAGCAATAGGAAGAATAGTACAGATCATGATAGTACCAAGTGCTGTGCTTCTTGCAGACAAGACATTGTTGAGAAACACAAGGTCATTCCCAGCAACATGTACTGAAGTCGAATCTATCATTCCACCATTCATATCTGTACCAGCTACGGCTTCTTTTGAAACCTCTCCAAACATCTGATTTTCCGCACAGTTCACATCATCAACTATGAATGGAACATTTGGATTTAGTCCCTGCAATGCAACAATATCATGAACCAATTAAAAGTCCAGTATAGAAATAAATGTTCGGTGAATTATGATACACCACCACAATGCAAGGATAAGGAAGGAAAAAGATAGATTATCATGCACCACACCAATTCTATCTCTAAATTTTCAAATCAAAAAAGCATCATCTCAAGAATATAGCCTTCGAATTGTGAACCATAAGGATTATGTTGACATATAAAATATGATGACTCTGAAACTAAACTTATATAAAGCCTCTTGGGTTTCAAATATATTTTCTAATTTTATTTCCCACTCACTTTTAATTAAAAAATATCACCTTATTTTGACTTTATTTCTATTTTCAAAATTTTGTTATTGTTATCACTAATTGGTAGAAAATACTTCAAATCCTGAAAAATTTTATCACTAATTGCTACATATAAACCATTTAACATTCCTCCCCTCCCCTCCCCTTAACCAAAGGTGATTATAATTAAAATATCTCCCCTCTTCTAAACCAAACATATCTCTACTCCCCTCCCCTCTATTGAACCAAACATACCCTAAAGAGTGACTAGAAGCATGGAGCTTTCAGCTTTGTAATTTGTAAGGACTAAAAAGTAGGCACAGAGACTAATAACAAAATTCAAGATAACTATAGTGACAAAAGATACATTTAGCCCTAAAAAATAACATTTTAGCAAAACAGTCAGGCCTAACTAAACATACAGAAAACACACAAAAACATGCTCCTCAACTTGTCCACTGTTAACTTGATAATAGAAAGAAAATGATCAACAGCAAGCCATAGTTTAGTTGACAAAGCTATTAACAGCATAAGTAAATATCCCAACAAAAATAAACCATTATCCTCACATAAGAATTTGAAGAATCTCTAGTCACAGGGTAAAAAGGAATGTCATTATCATCACCAAGCTGTGTTCCCTCATCATCAGAATCCCCAGCATTTTCAAACGTATTCCGCCCCGGTGATCTCGGTGTCTTAATTCTACCAACAGAAGCTATTCTATTATAGGAAGTCGAAATTTGAGCACTCTCTGCAACAAAACCAAAACACATAAATCACAATTTTAGCAAAAAAAGCAACACTTCAAACGAAGAAGAAAAATAAAAATAAAAAACGAAAAGGATTAGGTTTCAAAGTCACACCATGTGTTGAACTCATTCGAAGAGACGGAAGCCCTAACGGAACAGAATTGAGATTATCATGCGAAGAAGAACGGTTCTTAGGATGATCACGGAACCATTCAGTTGCAGAAACAACGTCCGGCATGGAAGACGAAATCCTATAGGATTTAAGGAAGTTCATATTCTCGTCTACGGACCTCGACAAGGTTCCGTTATAGTTTCTCGAATCGGTTTCTGTTTCAGTTTCACCGCCGTCGAGTCCGCTTAGTTCGTCGTCGTAGTTTTCTTCCTCATCGGAGTCTTCTTCTTCGGTGATGAGGGAAGGCGGTGGTGCGCGGCGGATTTCGATGATACGGTGGAGGACGTGGTCGACGGTGCGGCGATGGATGTAAAAGGCAGAAATGGCCATGAAAGAGGCGCCGAGTAAAGCGGCCATTGCAAGGTGGAGAGATTGTGGGAGTGAGGTGGAAGATGAAGGATCCATTGGAGGAAGAGAATGAATGTTAGTTGGAATTTGAGTAGTTTCTGAAGTATGTTGAAGTTGAGCTCGTCCTCTCTGTGAGAGTGTTAGTGACTCACAGTTCCACTCAGTTATGAAGTATGAAAGAGGTTCTTCTTTCGCTTAAGTTCGACCTAATGAATGAAGTTCGTTATAAATGGACCCGTGAGGATTTTTTACGTGGCAAAAAGTTGTTCCTTTCTTTTCATTTTACTTAGTTTTTTTTAGTAAACTACCAATTTACCCCTTAAATTTTGAAATTTACACTTCTTCCAGAAAAATAAATTTCCTATTTTGTCTAACATTAAGGAAAATGTCCCTTGTATCAATAAGTTTAGTTGATCAATAAGTTTAGTTGAAATCTTATAGGTGTTGATCTGCCACGTTAAGTGTTATATAGACGTGTAGATGTCAAATAATATTAAAGAGGTCTAGTTTTTTATATTTATTTATTTCTTCTCTAAATTTTTAAATTCCTAAATTCTCAAATAAGAAAATCTTTAAATTGCACCACTCAAATCTCATCGTCACTTTCTACATCTAAATTTGTAATGGGTGGGTGCTTCTTACAATGAAACCTAGAATTATTTCATCAAACATACAACTTTTCAACAATATTGGGAGGATAGTGGATTATTACCTAAACATATTCCACCTCTATTAAAGAAAACTCCTAGAAGGCCAAAAAAGAACAAATAAGAAATTATGGAAATGAAGACTCGGTCAATGACTATAAACTAAAGAGATCTTATAATTAATGGACATGCTCTAATTGTGGTGGCAAGGGGCGTAAGAGTGTGTCTAATGTACAAAGTCCAACAAAAAGAGACAAAAACACAAGAAGATATCCTCTATCACAATTTATCCTACTAAAGAGCAACAACAATCCCAAGATCAAGACACTACTTTTACAAGTACTGATTTGGTATATCTAGTTTACTTTGGGGTCAATCCCTCTATCAAAAATTATTTTACAAGGTGGTAATTTGATTTAGATATGGAGGATTTTGCATGTAAGGTATTAAAATCATGGAGCAATTTTCCTACTACAAACAAATTTTAGGATAATTTTTCCTAATGGGATAGAAAATTTATGGAGCTTTTTTACTTTGAGTAATTAAAATCAGGGAGCAAATTACCTGATTGTTTAAAATTATGTAGGAAATTATTGACGGACATAGAATCAGACCATCATCCATTAGAGGACCAACACAACATCCACAAAATTTTATTGGACCAACACCACTCACGGGATCCACACCTTCTCCACAACCTTTCAGTGGACCAACATCAATTAAAGGAATTCCAACTCTTGGATGACAACCTCACGACCAATTTCATGTATTTAAAATTTAGGGGAGAAGGGATAAGAAATTATTTAGGTGGTGCAATTTAAGGATTTGATGTTTTTTTTTATTTTGAGATTTTTGGGATTTAAGAATTTGGAGAAGAAATAAATAGAGAAGAAGAACTAATCGTTAGCCTCTTTAACATTCTTATTTACTCTCAAAATACTCTATGTGATGTGACATCCACGTTTATGTGTCATGATGACATTTAACGTGACACATCAACACATCTAACAGAACTCACTAATAAATGGAGTATTTTGTTTGACGCTATTGAAGTAGAAATGTCAATTATAAGGAAGGGGGGTTTGAATTATAATTGCCTCTTTTTGAAATTTCAATTTTAAAATTAAGAATTTAATCCAAGATTGATCTTGGTAATAATGAAGATTGATCTTGGTACTACTGTAGATCAATCTTGGTACTGTTGAAGATCAATCTTGGTTTGTTGCAAAAAAAACTGTAAGATCAATTTTATCAAAATGAAATCTGATTGTAAAGCATAAAATAAATAGAGATAAAGAGATCACACAAGGATATATCTTGGTTCACACAATTCGGGTTACGTCCAGTCCTCACAACAGTGAGATTTTTCACTAAGTGTGTTCATGGATCAATCTTGATCTTTACACAATTCCTACTCTTCTACCTAGAAATGATTTCTTCAGTTCTACCTTACTGTTTTGGAAAGGCTTTTAACAAGTTACCTTTCAAAACATGAAAGGATTTTTGCCATTTACTCAAGATTTGACAAAACAACCTTGAATTACAAAGTGGTGGATTTGAGACTATTTAGAATTTGGATATTTACTCAACTCTTGTTTGATAAATATATTCTGTAAATAGACCTCAGTTGTAAATGATTACAACACAAAGATTAAAACAAAACAGCAAACTATAAGAAAGATATTGAGACACTTGAGTATGATTGAAAAGATTGATCTTTTGCTTGGGGCTGATTGTTGTGTTTTGTTCTTCATCTTGCAGCTGCATTTATAGACTCCAAGAAGGCTTGGGACAACTCATGTGGCCGTTGGAAAAGGACCAGCTGTCATGAAAGAGTTGTTGAATAAAGTTTGTCATAAAGCAAGAGTGATCAGCTGCAGCCAAGATCGATCCAGGATTGATCTTTTGATTTGTGATTAACTAAATTTGTACTCTATGATTTGTGTCAATTTGTCAGCCTTGAGTACATGCTTTTCAGTCATGTGTGCAGGCTTTAGAATAGTTCAAATCAGTAGTGTACTTTACTACTTGTAGCCTTGTACTTGCACTTGCTTTCTATGAAGAATGATCTTCGTATTATGCCTTTATTGAAGCATATCTTTGATTCTTCAAATTCTGGAACAAATGTGACTTAGATTGATCCTTTGCTAATTCTATATGAGAATATAAGATGAATAATATTTCCAAGATTAATCTTTTACCAGAAAACTGATTATCTTTGCTTATGTCATAAACAAAGATCGTTCTTTGTTTCTTAGCAGAAGATAAAGATCAATCTTCGTTTTCCAGAATTGTTTCAAGATCAATCTTCAGAACTGTTTCCTTTTATCTGATTTGTGATTTTTGATACATATCTTGTTTAACACACTCAAATGCACATGTTAAATATCAAAACACTTAGAATCATAATTATAATTCTTAATTAACTTTTTGTTTGTTTTCATCAAAACATTAAATTGAGATTTTGTCTTAATAGTTATATTATATTGTAAAATATTTTATTCATTTAAATAATATGTGTACCATTACTTTTCCGTCTAGTTTTGTTAAAAAATGTTTATGTGATTGTTTTTGTATTGAGGTAAAAAAGTCTAAAACGTCATATTATATTTTTGATTTAATTTACTTTTAGTCCTCCTATTTTAAATTCAATAATTTTGATCGCTCCTTTTTTTTCAACTAAAAAATGGTGATAAAACATATTTAAACGACTTGACATATGATACGATGATATTAAATGATTAATAACGTGAAATTGCAATAATAACAAATTGCAATACATAAAAACTTCTACAAATTACAATTGTCTTATACGAGATTTCATATTTAATTTAAAATGTTCAATGATTTTTTTATTGTCAACACTATCAAATATGTCATTCTCTTTATATATAATTAACAAATAATTCAACCACTCATTCTCTGTATAATTGAATATTCAATTTTCCATAAAATTCATGGTAGAAACATATCTTTCAATAGTTGATCTAAATCAAAGTTAACTTTAGAAGTAAATATATCTTGGATACACAACATAATTTCTATAACTAAAATAATAGTATTATTAAAATAATTGTTTTTTTATTTTTATTTATTTTCTTGTGTGAGCAAGAGCCCCATCATCTATATATTGGATCCGCCACTACCTAAAGTTATAACGAAAACCATGACTTTATTACAACCGAAGAGAAGTGAAATTTTATCCACTAATTAATTTTGGTAATGAGACATATATCTATTTGTTATTTGATAATTTCTTTGAGCATGCATATTGTACCCAATCTTTTATCTTATCAAAGAAGAGGAAAAACATGCATATGATAGATGCATACAGTGGAATGTACTTACTTACTCATTATTGTAAATTATTGTAAGTATCAATAAACTTTCTACATTCACCCACTATTAGAAAAAGCAATTAATAATAATAATAATAATAATAATAATAATCTCAATTAAATCAAATCATAGTGATCACATAATTGAGACTAATCACAATAACAAACACATTATAATATTTTGACATCTAATTAATTTTAACATGAGACAAAAATTAATTTGACAATGATAGTCTAAAATAAAATAATCCAACAATTTTTCACTTTGACAACATAGTCAGATTAAACTATGCTACATATTAATTACACAATATGTGGCTACAAAAAGATGTCAATTTTTTATTTATTGAAGAATCACTTTTAACAAATGGCCCAAAAACAAGATCATAAGTGTCATAGTGATATAAAAAATTATTCCGATAGCAAAAATTCATATCTTTGTCATCCAACAACAATATAATAAGATATGAAATATGGAAACACAAACAAAATTGATGAACCACACGGTTCCAAAATAATGACCCTGACATCCACAAAAGATTTTTGTCAATACCTGACATCATATCGTAGCACTTCAACATTAAGATCGGATCCAAAATGCCTCACAATAATATGTCATAATGTATATCAACAAAACTGATGGCAACAACCTTGGTAACAATAGTAGAATAATTTATTTGAAAATTCATAAAATATGGCCACAAAATATATAAAGTTGCCATAATTTACTATATATATTTTTCCACTAACTTAAAGTATCAAAAGATCTCTCCACACCCATATAAGTTAAATAATCTACAAAATAAAATAAAATTTTAACAGTCAAATTCTTAGTTAGGGGATCTACTACAATAAGCTACGTATATGTTCAATTATCTTCTGCGTACAGCAATTGCATAAACAATATCGAGACGTGTACACACTTGAACATACCTAAGACTGACAACAACAAAAGCATGAGACCATTTTATTTTTTTTCTTCATTTCTTTATAATTTCGTGGACACAACAAAAAGTTTTATCAAGTATATCAATCGCTAAAGTCATTGTAATCCCATCTAAAAATTCTGAATCACAATACACAATTAAATCTCATAAATATCTAAAATACGAATAAGAATTAATATCGATAGAATATTGAAATCTCCAAAGTCATAATACTCAAATTAAAAGCCAACAATTATTTTGTAATGGATATTCATATTAACCAAAAATTCTTGTATCCATTACGAAATAATTGAAAAATGATTTGGAAATATAATTAGCCATATATATTAAAGGCAACATATCAAGATTGTTTCACAAAAGTATAAAGTAGAAAAAATAAATTGAACTTAATTTTTCTTGGGTCAAATGTTTCCAAAAAAATGTTGGCAAGAAATATATATTTTTTAAAATAGATCTTACTTATCCCTTAGCATAAAAAAATATTTTGATTTATATTAAAGTGGATGTCACTCTCAAAACCTAGTTCAATTGCTCTAGTTTTATAAACTTGTATTGAAAATAGATGCTATTGAAAATAGATGCAACACTACTGCTATAAAGAAAACCGATACATGCAGTATCAATGAATAAACTAAAAGTACGAATCAATTTTAAAGGTCATTTAGTATACAATTAAACGTGACCATCAAATTTTGTCAAAAACAAAAGTAATATATATATATATATATATATATATACTAAAAGGACTTTAATTATTAATATTCAATGTATAGATGATTTATTTTATGAAAGAGTAGCTAACATCGCTATATGTTACATAATTAAATATAAAGTTTCAAATATAAATTATAATTTTAAAGCATTAAGAAGTACACCTAGAAATGAAACAATAATTATTGAAGCAAATCTAAAACGTTATAATTATTACGCCAAGAATGACATTTTATAGCGCACATTTTATAACGCTTGTTAAATACAAACGTTGTTGTATATTATATTTAAAAATAATGGAAGATATAAAAGCACTTTTTGACAAACGCTGTGGAAAAAGCGCTGTTGTAGGGTCATATAGGGTCACATAGCTCTTTCACATAATGTTTACAAGGCTTTTATAGCGCTTTTGAAAAAAACGCTATAAACTAAAGCGCCCTCACATAATATTTTACAACGCTTTTGGAGCGCTTTAAACACAAGCGCTATAAAATATAACGCTCCCACCTTATGTTAGATAGTTTTTAAAGTGTTTTTTTTTGACAAGCTTCGTAAAAGATTGCGCTTTCACATAATTAAATGACCTATTAGAAAGCATTTTAGAAAAGCGTTGTAAAAGGCTTTTAAAAAATAAAAGAAGGAGGTCTTTTACAACGCTTTTGGACAAGCGCTTTAAAAGACTTCTAAAAAAGCGCTGTAATAGGCTTTTAAAAAATAAAATAAAGAGGTCTTTTATAGCGCTCTTCCAAAAAAGCGTTGTAATAGGGTTTTATATATAACAGTAAATCTGTCAAAGACTTGCGCTTTCACATAATTAAAGAATCTATTAGAACGTTTTTTGGAAAAGCGCTGTAAAAACTTTTAAAAAAATAAAATAAGAAGATCTTTTACAGCGCTTTTGGACAAGCGCTTTAAAAGGCTTCTAAAAAATCATTGTAATAGGCTTTTAAAAAATAAAATAAGGAGGTCTTTTACAACACTTTTAGACAAACACTTTAAAAGACTTCTAACAAAGTGTTGTAATTGGCTTTTAAAAAATAAAATAAGGAGGTCTTTTACAGCGCTCATTCAAAAACACGTTGTAATAGGATTTTATATATAATAGTAAACTGCTTCAGTTTCCTCTTCATTACGTAAACTTCATTACGTTTCAGTGTCATCATCCTCTTCATTATCTTTCTCATTGTGAACCTTATTGTCCCTACAAACCATGTTGTCAACCATCTCTATTGTGAAACATCTTCATATTTGTTACTATCCCTACGAACATTATTACGTACTCTACTCATTGCGAACCCTACCCTATCCTACGAACCGTTCGTATTTCTGCGCATTCTCGCCGTTCCTTCTTAAAAAAAATTATAACCCTACGTATTTCTTCGCACTCTTCAGGTATTGTATTCATTTATTTGTTACATATATATATATATAATGTGTTTGTTAATGCTAATAATCACATTTATTTGATAGTGCTTTATAAGTTTTCAGAGCTCAAAGGAGTGCTACAGTATCGAAGCAAAAGTCAAATAAATCACATGGATTCCAATAAAGGTTTGAAATATATGCCTTTAAAATTTCATTAACAATCAATGCACAAATATTTATTGACTTATATGTTTTATTTTATAGTACTCTCGTCAAACTAACAACATAGACTGCGGATACTATATATTGCAATTCATGAAGGAGATTGTTGATATAATCCCATAAAGAGATCTAACTGAAATAAAGGAATGCACCTATTACAGTGCTTTTTTGAAAAAACACAGTAAAACTAGTACAACAAGTAGTGAGTTTTTAGAAGGGATTTATAGCGCTTTTTTATTTTAAATAGCGTTGTTGTATCTTTTTACAGCGCTAGATACTACAACACTTAATATTTTGAAAAAACATTGTAAATGACTTAAAAAAAGCACTGTAAAATACTATTTTTCGTGTAGTGAATATTACAACCCCTAAAAAATTAAAGGTTTATGATATTATTGCTAAACTATAAGAAGAATGGGTATTAAAAGAAATTATCCCAACACCTAGAATAGAGTCTAGAAAAACTAGACAATTTATTTTAGAAGATAATGGCAGTATAAGAATTAGAATAAATTGAAGTCAGTCTTTTATAACTGATAAATCATTAAAATATTTATTTCAAACAAGTTCTAGAAAATCAATAGATTCAACATCTACCATTAATATTAACTTAACCGGAGTGGGGATTGTAACGAAATGCCTTTTTTAAACTGGGAACGTTCAAGGGGTTATTGCAATAGCAGGTTTATCCATGCTTCCATATAATCATAATAAGAATATTCCTAAGGAGTAAATCTTCTACAAAAAAAAATTTAATGCTGAAGGGTGACCTTTCCAATCTGTTGGTGATAATACTTTTAATATTTTAAATTTTGAAAAAATAATTTTTTGTTTACCACTCTTGTCGTATGTATGAGTTATTTCTATTGAATCAATATCAACTAAAACAAACTCATAGAATAATCTTGTTTTTTCTGGGGTGGTTGGTAGATAATGAAATCCGTGAGGGTAATAATGAGAAACAATATGAAGTAATGATTTGCCTAATGAATATTCAGGTTCCACATGAAAAAGTATTTTCTTGTAATCATTTTCTATAAATGGACAATTTAAGTTACTAGGGGGTGTGTAATAGGGTAGTTTTTCTAGTTTTTGTGTTGGAGTATTTAATTGGGATGATGTGTTTAAGACAAATTGTAATGGTAAAGTTAATTGGGATTGGATTGTGGGTCTTATTGTTTTTGGTTGTAAGGAAGTTGCCGGGTAAAATGATGGTAATGCTAATAGGGTTAATGGAGTAAACCTGTTTTGGTTTGGAAATTGGGAGGAAGAAGATGGAGTTTGTAATACCTGTTTTATAGTGGGTGTTTTTGTAATTTTTTCTTCTATAATTGGGTTCATACTTATCTTTATGACTCATTGTGCTTTCCCTGTAAAAATTCTCTTGTAAGAAAATCTGGTAATGAGTTTTTCTCTCCTTTAATATGTTCTATTTCGAAATCAAAACAAGAAAGTAAAGATTGCCATCTGGCAAAAATATGTCTAGAAACCAAGTTTTTAACATCTTTTTGCAAAACATCATTTGCTGCTTTTCTAATGAGTCAGTCTCTACTATTAATAGGACTTGAAGGTCTAGAATCCCTAAGCAAGGTAATTTTTTAATTATTTATTTTATGGTTTTGACACTATCGGTCATAGTCTTATCCCATTTGGGTAGATTTTTGCTTAATCTTTTAAATAAAGGTGAACATATAATCCTAAGGTTGAGATTAAAGTATGCTACATAACTTACACATCCTAAGAATCTTTGTAATTGAGTTTTGTCTTTTAATTCATTAGGAAATTTATCTCCAAATTCTATTGACCTACTAATTGGTGTTATTATTCCTTGATAAATATTGAATCCTAAAAATCTAATATTATCCTGAAATAATTTCATTTTCTTGGCTGACACCACTAATTCATTTTCTTTAATAATATTAAGGAAATTTTCTAGATGTTTAAAGTGTTGATAAATACCATTTGAAAAAACTAATACGTCATCTAAATATACAATAGTAAAATGTTGGTAATTATTAAAAATGTCATTCATAATATTTTAGAATTCACTGGGTGCATTCTTTAATCCGAAAGGTATAACATTTCATTCGTAATGTCCAAAGGGTGCTACAAAGGATGTTTTATATTTATCCTTTTATTCTATTTGTATTTGGTAATATTCTGATTTTATGTCAAATTTAGAGAATACAGATGAACTATATAATCTACTCACTAAATCTTTTTTATTGGGTATTGGATATCTAATCAATTGTAATACTTTATTTAATGGTTTATAATTAATAACTAATTTAGGTGCTCCTCTTTCTAATTCTGCTGAGTTCATTACATAGAACCCTGCACAACTCCATGGTGACTTAATGGGTCTTATTAATATTTTATCTAAGTATTTTTGTATTTCTTTTTTACAATAATCTAGGTATTGTTGATTCATTTGTATTGGTCTAGCCTTAGTGGGAATGTTTCTCTCATTAAAACTAGGTTCATAAGAAGTGAGACTACATGCTTCTTTCTTGTCCATAAAGCATTGGGGTGATCTGCACAAAATTCTTTTTCAAATCTATCTTATAATTCTTTTATTTTATCTTGTATGATTTTATTTTGTAATTGTTCTTCTATTCTTTTATAATGAATCTCTTTGTCTATCATTTTTATTTGTTTCTTCTTTTGAGAAATGAAATTAATTTTATTAAGACTTGATGTTGATGCTTCTTGTAATATATTAAATTCTTTAATTTTGGGTTTTTGAACAAATTCAAATTTTATTGTTTTTCCTAATATTTTTGTAGTAAGACCTTCATGTGATACCGTGAATGGGTATATTAATGCTAAGAAAGGGTTTCCTATAATTACAGTTTCTCTAATGTCTTTTATTAATAAAAATGAAGTATGATAACAAATTCCATTTTTACCTACCTTTGCATCAGGTAATTCATAAGTAACACCTTATCTAGAACCATTGGCTCCACTTAATATTTCTAGGATTTTTTCGTAATATTTAGTGGGTATTAATCCTTCTTAGATACAATTAGAGTCTGCACCAGAATCAAATAATGCAGTAAACTCAAATTTTTTATTTTTAATAATTATAGTGATTATGCAGTACCATTTGTGTATAATTAATTTGTTTAACAAAAATAAATAAGGTTCTTTTTCTTTTATATCATTATTATTACTACTACTTTATAACGTATGTTGTTGTTCTAATATACTTTTTCCTTTTAATTCTAAATGTAAGATATATGCCTCCTTGACTATGATTTTGATATAACTTCCAAACATACAATGTATATGCATTATCTGATTAATCTAATAGTTTGGGTTGAGATACATTTCAGGAAAGAATCAAACACTACACTTGGACAAATCTTGGATCTCAAGCAATCAAGCAAAGATTGATCATATCATACAAGGCTTGAAGATTATGTGTAAATTTGTCTATTGTTCATAGTGTTTATTAGTTAGATTCATCATTATGATTTCACACATCTAAAATTTGCCAGTTAAAACTGAAATCATAAAATAAGTGTGTTAATCAATCAATTGGTAAATCAATTGGTTAATCGATTTTCTGATTCATAGAACAAAGTTTTCACTGAGTTAATCGATTAGCAAATCGATTACTTAAATGTTTTTATCAGACTTGTGTTCTATGATTAAAAGAAATCGATTGGGCAATCGATTGATATACTTTTCTTAAGTTACAAACTTTCTACTAATCAATTAGTTAATCGATTGCATGAATGAATTAGTTCATCATTTATCAGAAACATATTGCATAATCGATTGGAACATTGATTTTAATTATATATCTGAGTTACATGGACAAATCAGTCGATTGGCAAATCGATTTGATTAAGTATCTGAGTTACAGGGAGAAATTATCCCATTGCCAAATCGATTATGTTAATGAAAGTGAATCGACTGAGTAATCGATTGTTTGATCTTGCATTTTGAACAAAACAATTATAATCGATTATTCAATCGACTCTGATATGAACTGAGTATCAGTTTCTGATATATGCATTAAAAAAATCGATTAGCAAATCGATTAGTTTATCTATTTCAAGAATTTCAAGAAAAACAAGAAATGCGAAATCGATTAGGAAATCGATTGATCTGGTAATACGCATTAATAAAATCGATTAGGAAATTGATTTGTCTGAAGTTTTTCTGAAACTATATAAACTGAATCAATCACAATTTTTATAACAGATAGAAAGAACTGAAAGAATTTCATTAGCTTTTCGAAAAATACACTTTGAGAAAATTTGTTGTAACTCACAAACATTATTGGCAAATACTTAGTGTGAGAATTCATTGTGATTGAATCAAGTGTTTTAGTCTTTTTGAAAGAACCATCTTTGTAAAAGAAAGAGAGTGGAAATCCAGTATTGTGAAACTGGTGGTCATCTTTTAGAGTGTGTGTGATCATCTAAAAGAGATCTCAATCTGATCTTGCTAGAGCTTGGTGATTAGTTCTTAAGGATAAATTGGTTATTATTGTAGATTGATGTTGAGTTAGATGCATAGGCATTGAAGTGCTGGAAAGTCTGTAAACATACTCAAATCATTTCTAGTAAAGGCTGTAATCAGTAAGTGATTTCGGGACTGGATGTAGACTATCGAATAGATAGTTGAACCAGTATAAAAATCCCTAGTGCACACTTCTCTATCTCTATACTCTTTATCTTGATAATACATGTGTTCTTGAATCTCAGTTTTGAATAAGTTTTGAATCTATTATTGTTAAATTGGAATTAATATTAAAGAAGTTGGTTTTAATATTAAGTTCATCACTTAGGAAGGAATTGGATAATCTGGTTAATAATATTGTGTACAACTTCCTAAGGATAGAGGCCATTCCACCAACAATTGGTATCAAGAGCTTAATCTTTTAGACTATTTCTCAAAAAGAAAATGGCCTCTACTGAATTCTTGGGTGAATATGCCTCTTTAGCTAGACCCCCTGCCTTTAATGGGTCTGCTTATATGTACTGGAAAGAAAGAATGCTTATCTTTCTAGAGGCAAGTGGTCTTGACATATTAGATGCAGTAGAAAAATGATCCTTATGTGCCTAGACTTGCTGGTACTGATGGATCATTAATCATGAAACCAAGATCTGATTGGTCTGATGATGATAAGAAAAGAGTTGGCTATAATGCAAAAGCCAAAAATATAATAACTTATGCTTTGAGTGCTGATGAGTTTTTCAGGGTATCAAATTGCAAAACCGCCAAAGAAATGTGGGATACACTCCAAGAAACTCATGAAGGCACAACTGATGTCAAGAGGGCCAGAACTAACACTCTGATGCATGAATATGAACTCTTCAATATGAAGAAGGATGAATCAATCAATGACTTGTAAACACGGTTCACACATGTCATTAACAATCTGAATGCTCTAGGGAAAGTAATTGACAATGAGCAACAAATAAACAAAGTAATGAGATGCTTGACAAGAGAATGGCAACCTAAGGTCACTACAATAGCTGAATCAAAGGATCTTGGAAGCATGACCATTGCCACCCTCTTTGGCAAGCTCAGAGAACATGAAATGGAGTTGCACCGATTGAATGAGTTAGAGCAAACTGATCGGAAAAGGAAGGGACTATCTCTGAAAGCTCAAGCTCATAAAGTAAAATCTGAACCAGAAACCTGTACTGATGATTCCGAGAGTGAAATTGATGAAGAACCTGAAATCGAAATGCTGGTCAGAAAGTTCAAGAAATTTCTGAAGAAGAAAGGAAACCAACCAAGGAAACCATCCAATTCAAGGACAAAAAGCTTCAACAAGAATGAGACAAATGATAGCAAGGTGATAACCTACTATAAATGTGGAAAATTAGGCCACATTAAATCTGAATGTTTTCAACTACAAAATAAAAACAAGTTTGTGAAAGCTAAAGGCAAGGATCAACCATCTTCAAAAAATAAAAGAGCCTACATAGCTTGGAATGACAATGATGAAGAATCTTCTGTAACTTCAGAAGAAGAAGAAGAAGAAGCAAACTTGTGTCTAATGGCCAACACTAACTCAGATTCAGATAGCGATGTAAGTACTACCTCTAATCCCTCTTATGAAGAATTGCATGATGCTTTCAATGAATTGCATGATGAACATATTAAGGTAGTCGAACAATTGATTTGCACTAAGAAAATGTTCGAAAAACAGTGCATGATGTATGAAGAAATCAAAAAGGATCATAAGTTGCTTGAAGACATGAATGCACTTTTGAAAAAGAAAGCACATGATAGACTCACTAGTTTTATTGAACTTGAAAGAAAGGTTAAATCACTACAATTTGATTTAGCAAAATTTACTAGTGGTAGAAACAACCTAAATGTTCTTCTTGGCAACCAAAAGAATGCAAATGAAAAATCTGGAATTGGCTATAGACCAAATAGGAATGCTCAAAAGAATCATAAATTTGTTGGATCAAAGCCAATTCATGATGTTTTCATTAAACCAACTCAAAGTACATCCTCTGTGTTTTCATGCCATTTTTGTTGCAAAAAGGGGCATATATCTTTTGATTGTAAACTGAAAAAGCTTGCTGACAAGGGATGGAAACAAGTTTGGAGAGTAAAGAAACCTGTGATTGAGACTAACCCTCAAGAACCTAATCTAAATTGGGTACCTAAAACCAAAGTCTGAATTCTGTTTTGCAGGTCTGCTTGACATCCAAAACTCACTCATGGTACCTAGATAGTGGATGTTCCAAGCATATGACTGGAGACAAATCAAAATTCATATCTCTGAATTTGAAAGAAGGAGGATATGTAAAGTATGGTGACAACAACAAAGGCAAAATACTTGGTGCTGGAGACATAGGGAGTGAATCAACAACGGTAATCAAGAATGTTCTCTATGTAAAAGGTTTGAAACACAACCTGCTTAGCATTAGTCAGCTTTGCGATAAAGGCTACCAGGTATATCACATACTTGTACACTTGAGCACAAGGAAGATGATAGCATAAAATTGGTAGGTGAAAGGGTAAATAATATATACATGATTGATCTTGACTCTTTGCTGCAAATAATGTTTGTTGTTTGTTATCTAAATCTGATGAAGATTGGTTGTGGCACAAGAGAATAGCTCACATACATATAAACCATCTTAACAAACTTGTTAGCAAACAACTAGTGCTAGGTCTTCCAAACAGAAAATTTACTAAGGACAAATTATGTGACTCTTGTGAGAAAAGTAAATTGGTCAAGTCCTCTTTCCCACCAATAGACTTAGTACAAACTAATAGAGTTCTACAATTGATTCACATGGATCTATTTGGTCCCTTTCAAGTAAAAAGTTTTGGAGGATATCTTTATGGCTATGTTTTAGTTGATGATTTCTCTAGATATACATGAACTTATTTTCTGTCTCACAAAAGTGATGCCTTCTCAATTTTCAAAAAATTTGCAAATCAAGTTCAAAATGAGAAGAATCAGAAAATAGTTTCCATTAAGAGTGATCATGGTGGAGAATTTCAAAATGAATCTTTTGACAATTATTGTGATAAAAAAGGAATTCACCACATTTACTCAGCCCCAAGAACTCCACAACAGAATGGAGTTGTAGAAAGGAAGAAAAGAGCTCTAGAAGAACTTGCTAGAACAATGCTTAATGACTCTAAGCTTCCAAAATACTTGTGGGCTGATGCAATAAACACAACTACTCATGTGATAAATAAAGTTCTAATAAGGCCTATCCTTAGAAAAACACCCTATGAAATATACAAAGGTAGAAAACCAAATGTAAGACCCATAATTTTAAAGTGTACCTTATTCTCCCTTCTTCTTCCTCTGCTCGCGCTCACCCCTTATTCTCCCTTCCTCCATTGTTGCTCGTTTTTGCTTTCTTTTCTTTCCTTTGAGTTCGAAAATTGATAGTGGGTGATAGGACAAGGATTTCTCAACTTCACTCTTCCTCTTTGATTCGAAAACGGAGAAAAACGGTATTAGGGATTCAAACACAAACCTCCCCGTTTCACCTAGATCTAAGCTTCGTTTCAAGAAGTGATAGAAGGGAAGGTTGCTCACCTCCATGCTACGGTGCTAGTGGACCAACTTTGGAAGCAACTTTGCAAACGGAGATTTTACCGGACTTACTCACGGTACCGAAATTGAACGAAAAAGCTAAAGTGAAGGTAAGGGCTCCTTCCAAACTTTTAGTTTGCATTTAGGGCCTTATCTGTGGTTGTGTGGAAAAGAATTTTGTTAGGGTTGGAGTATTGATTTGGGGAAAATGAATCTAAGGTTTTATAGGTAAAATCTTTAGTTAGGTTTTGGTTATATTGATGAATGTTTCGTGGAAAATGAATTTAAACTCATTTATGTATGATTTTGAGTAAATGAAACTTGTGTGTTTGAGTGGGGGATTGTGTCGATTTGTGTTCGTTGTTTTTGACGTGTTCTAAATTGATACTGATGAAACTTGAGATGTGTTTTGTGTGGTTTGTGTGGAAAATGATTTGGTGTGAATTATGGATTGAATGTGAAAGTATGTTTGAGTATGTTTTAGGTGGAATTTGAAAACCATTAAGTTAAACGAGTATTAAGAATGGGGAATTTCTTAATGTCTAGTTTACTTAATGTGAGTTTGTGAAAATCGTTTAAGTTAACTGGGCGTTAAGAATGGGGAATCTCTTAATGTCTTAGTTACTTAATGTTGTTTTGGAAAATCGTTTAAGTTAACTGGGCGTTAAGAATGGGGAATCTCTTAATGTCTTAGTTACTTAATGTTGTTTGAAAATCGTTTAAGTTAACTTGGCGTTAAGAATGGGGAATCTCTTAATGTCTTAGTTACTTAATGTTTTGTTTTGAAAAATCGTTTCAGTTAAATGAGTATTAAGAATGTGGCATCTCTTAATGACTTGTTTACTGATTGTTTTGTTGTGGAAATCATTTAAGTCAAAAGTATATTAAAAATGGGGAATCTCTTAATATGTCTGTTTGCTTAATGTTTTGGTGTGAAAATCGGCTAAGTAAATGAGTATTAAAAATGGGGAATCTTTTAATATCTGCATTTACTTAACGATTGTTGTGAATGGAATTAGTGTATGCTCATGCATTTCATTTGGTAAATTGTGCTGACCCGTGATAGGTGGCACCTCGGTAAACTATACTGACCTGTGATAGGTGGTACGTTTACGATTTACTTTTTGGTAAGTTGTGCTGACCCGTGATAGGTGGCACCTCGGTAAGTAGTACTTTGGCCTGTGATAGGCGGTACACTTACGACTTACGCTTTTTCTTTTGGTAAATCGTGCTGACCCGTGATAGGTGGCACCTCGGTAAACAGTATTGACCCGTGATAGGTGGTACGTTTACGATTTACGTTTTTTAGTAAATCGTGCTGACCCGTGATAGGTGGCACCTCGGTAATTGGTACTTTGGCCTGCGATAGGCGGTACAATTATGATTTATGGCCCTTCGAGGAGGGTTTTGGTTTGGAATTCCGAGTCCATGCATTTTGGCATATACGCATTGCATTAGGGTGCTTGGCACACGTGTTGTGGTTAAATCAAATTATGATTGTGTTGATTGTGCAAAGTGTTATGTTTTGAAATTATGTGTAAGTGTGTTTGATTCAAATTTGTGATTGTGTTGATTTTACTAAGAGTTATGTTTTGAAACTGTGTGATAGTATGTTGGATTGTAAAACGATTTCGAAACTCTTAATGTCGTGGTGATTGTATGGGTATTGATAAGTGTTAAGGTTTGTAGTGGTGTTTGAATATGATTGAGTTAGTTATGTATTTTTGAAAGAATATACAGGGAAATCGATTTACCCAATCGATTTGATGAGTTACAGGGACTTTCCTTGCCAAAAATCGATTTACCCAATCGATTTTGTAATATGTTTTTTCAAAACCACTTAAGAAATCGATTTAGTAAATCGATTGGATTCATTACAGGGGCTCTGTCTTTCACGAAATCGACTTGCCCAATCGATTTGATTCATTACAGGGGCTCTGTCTTTGACGAAATCGATTTGCCAAATCAATTGGATTCATTACAGGGGATCTGTCCTTCTCGAAATTGATTTGCCCAATCGATTAATGCAAGTCCAGAGTTCAATTTTTACTAAAAACGTTCATGAAATCGATTTGCCCAAGCGATTGGCTCAGTAGGAAATCTTATTTTGAGTTAGATAATGGATTTCTCAATTGATTATCAATGTATTGGTCAGTTATGTATTACTTGATGGATTGAGAACTTTCTTTTGATTTCATTTACATTTGGCAAGCATTATATGAACTTTTAGCATATGGAAAACCCTTCTAAGATGCATGATAAGTTGAAAAGGTTATTTGTGCATTTAAAAGCTTAAATGTTATGTGTTAACTGTTAATTTCGGTTGGTGACTCTTTACAACTATTGTGGAAATTTGGGCTTTGCCCTCAGATGAGAGCCAGGATGATCCTACTGGTTCGTACCCTACGGATGGGAATGCAGATGGGAATGCCTGATTGGAGCTACGTTAGGAGGATCTCACGGAGCGCGTGGAGGTTACTCAGGATGTTTAGTTGTTTTGTAGAATGATCAGACTAGGTGGACAGAGGGAACAAATGTCTTTCTTTTGGGTTGTTTTTATTTTTTTTACTGGAAGACTGTACCACTTTTGTTATGTAAATATTTTGAATTCATATTTTGATAACTTTTTCCGCTGCTTGTAAATTATAATGACTTAATTAGTTATCCAAAGGTGTTACCTTATTTAATTCTCTGTTTTATTTTAATTCCTTTTGAAAAAAAAAATACACCCTCGCTTTGAAAAACGGGGTGTTACACCAAACATTGCCTATTTTAGAGTCTTTGGATGCAAGTGTTTTGTACTGAATAATGGAAAAGAGCATCTAGGGAAATTTGACTCTAAGGCAGGGAATTTTTCTAGGATATTCACAATCTAGTAAGGCCTATAGGATCTACAATAAAGGAACTAAAACTATAGAGGAATCTGTTCATGTAAAATTTGATGAAATGTTTACCAAAAACTTGAACGGTACCCCTCTTACAGTTGGTGATTCTCTTGATGAAATTGTAGAATCAGATCCAAAAGAATCAAATGAAACATTACCTCCAACTGACATTGATTATATAGAACCTATAAGGGAAGATGACTTACCTAAGGAATGAAAATTTAACAAAAACCATCCTATTGACAATATCATAGGAGAAATTTCTAAAGGGATTGCTACTAGAAAATACCTTAGACACTTCTGTAATTTCACAGCTTTTGTTTCTCAAGTAGAACCTAAGAATATAAAAGAAGCTCTCTTGGACAATGATTGGATAATTGCCATGCAAGAAGAGCTTAATCAATTTGAGAGAAACAAAGTATCGATCTTAGTTCCTAAACCAGAAAACAAACATATTATTGGAACTAGATGGGTGTTTAGGAGTAAGATGAATGAGAATGGAGAAATAACAAGAAATAAGGCTAGACTAGTTGCTAAAGGCTACAACCAGGAGGAAGGTATTGATTATGATGAAACTTATGCTCTTGTAGCCAGATTAGAAGCAATTAGGATTTTGCTTGCTTATGCTTGTATCATGGATTTTAAATTGTATCAAATGGATGTAAAGAGTGCTTTTCTGAATGGAGATATCCAAGAGGAGGTTTATGTTAGTCAAACTCTAGGATTTGAGGATCCTGCTTTTCCAAACCATGTTTATAAACTAACGAAAGTTCTCTATGGATTGAAACAAGCTCCAAGAGCTTGGTATGAAAAACTTAGTAATTTCCTCATACAACAAATTTTTTAAGAGGAAATGTTGATAAAACACTCTTTATAAAGAAAAAGGGAAAAGACATTTTGCTTGTCCAAATTTATGTTGATGACATAATTTTTGGATCCACAAACAGTAAGCTTTGCAAAGAATTTGAAAATATGATGAAAGGAAGATTTGAAATGTCCATGATGGGAGAATTAACCTTCTTCTTAGGATTTCAAATCAATCAAAGCAAGAATGGTATTTTCCTAAGTCAAATCAAGTATTGTAATGATCTCTTAATGAAGTTTGGCTTTGATAAATTTAAATCTATTGATACACCTATGAGTCAAGCTTGTCATTTGAATAAAGATGAAAGGGAAAATCTGTGGAAATGACCATGCATGATAGGATCTTTATTATATCTTACAACTAGTAGACCTGACATTATGTTTAGTGTCTGCATGTGTGCAAGATATCAAGCTAATCCTAAGGAATCCCATCTAAGTGCAGTCAAAAGAATTCAGATATCTAATAGGAACCAAAAATCTAGGTTTATGGTATTCTAAGGGATCAACTTGCACTCTTGTTGGCTATTCTGATTCTGATTTTGCTGGTTGCAAATTAGACAAAAAAAGTACATCTGGTACTTGCCATCTATTAGGGAATTCACTAGTATCTTGGCATAGCAAGAAGCAAAATAGTGTTGCACTTTCAACAACTGAGGCTGAATATGTAGCTGCTGGAAGTTGTTGTGCACAAATATTATGGATGAAACAACACCTGACTTTGGTGTTGATCTTGTAACTGTGCCAATAATGTGTGACAACACTAGTGCCATAAATATCACAAAGAATCCTATTATGCACTCAAGAACAAAGCATATAGAGATTAGACATCATTTCATTAGGGATCAATACCAAAATGGTAATATCATGCTTGAATATATTAATACATCTGATCAATTAGCTGATATCTTTACCAAAGCCCTATCCAAAGAAAGTTTCTTCTATATTAGAATGAAACTTGGTATAATGGATCAAAATAAAATATGATCTATGTAGAAAATCGATTGAGACATTGATGTTTTCTCTAAATTTACTAACTTGCAATAGATAAGTCGATTTGCACATCGATTATCCTGTGTCAAAATTTCAAATTAGTATTACAAAATCAAATTCACAAGCGATTTATGCTACAAAGTTTCTCAATTGTCAAAATATAAAACACGACAATCGATTTAGTGATCTGTGGTAGCAATAAATGCTGAACCAAAATCGATGTGACAAAATATACATCAATCCAATTGATTGGTGAATCGATTGAGGATATGGAAAATCGTTTTAAAAAATCAATTTCATAATCGATTATTTCTCCCAGAAATCCAAAGATTTGAGAAATTTTCCAAACTCAAACATGCGCATCGATTTGGTAATCAATTTTGTCAAATTATAAAAATTGCGAACCAAATAAGTCGATTTGGAAGTCTATTGGAATACCTGCACTGGTCAATATCTTTAAAGAAATCGATTTGGAAATCGATGCTGTTATGAGAAGTTTTCCTGAACTGATATGGAAATCGATTTGGACATCGATTTATCCATTTAACATTTACTTAAGAAAATCGATTTGGGAATCGATTTGCAATATGATTGTTGCAAAAATACTAGCCGTTGGAGGCAACTGTAACTGAAACCTTTCATTTCCCTCCAATAACGGTAACAAAATCGATTTGGCAATCGATGTTTTGTGTGCAAATGTGTAATAAAATCGATTTAGAAATCGACTCTTAACAATACCATTTAAATCCCTAAATCGATTTCTCAACACATTTTCACTATCAAACTCTCCCCAAACTCGATTTCTCTGTGCTTTGATACTTTTGAAACTTCTTAAACCTCTCAAGCTTCCCAAATCTCTCTAATGGCAAAAGTTAAACAAACAAGTGAGAAACCACCATCATCCTCTTCAAAATCCATTTCCCTACATCCTTCCTCAACCTCTAGTGGTAGAACTCCTTCTCCTCAACCTACTTCCCCTCCTGTAAAAAGAGTTCCTATACCCACTCATAAGATTTTGGCAAAGGATAAAGGGAAAGCCATTGCCACTGACCAAGGAAAAACCAAAAAGAGGAAGGTTCCTCAAACCGAAAAGCTGATGGGTGATGCCATGAAGGGGCCAACCCAAAAGAAGAAGAAAACCACCTCTTCCCCTCAGCCAAAGAAGCCTCAACCTCCCAAAGGCAAACCTATTGAGTACATTGTTCTTCCCCCTGCATTCCTAAAGAGGAAAATCCATGAGGCAAGAACTCTGGATTTTGCCTACTTTGATGCAAATGGATTCACCTTCCAACACCATCTCAGATTTCATGGATTGGTATATTTTCTCTCCTGCCCTTTGGAAATCTATCCAAGACTTATTAGAGCCTTCTACTAAAACTTCACCCTCACAGACATTGGATTTGAGTCTGAAGTTAAAGGCAAGAAAATTTCTATTACTTTTAGGGAGTTCTCCAAGCTATCAGGACTACCCTTCTATGGAGGAGCTTTTGATGGCAGAACCAATCCTGATTCTACTGATGATGCTTCGGAAACATCAGTAGATAGATACACAACCATTCAAGACGTGATGGTTGAAAGGTTTATGGAAAGAACATCTCTCCCAATTGGTCAAATGAAGGTCCAGCATAGGATGCTGATGTATGTGCTATCCAGAATGTTGGTACCTAGATCAGGGAACCATGCCATAGTTCAGAAGCTTGATATTACTCTTCTTTGGGGCCTTTACAAGGAACTCAAGATGAGTTGGGCGTGGATTGTGCTGATTAATATGTTAGAAACAGCACAAGGAAAGCTAATGCTCCCTTACCCTCAACTGATCACCAAGATTCTGAGACACTTCAAAATATCAGTTGTCAATGAAGAATCAGTAAAGACAACTCTGATTTTTGGTGAGTCAATTGTCAACCAAATGCAATTGAAGAAGATCAATGGTATTTGGACAAGGACTCAACCAAATGCTGAACAAGCTGAGCAAGCTGGAAACCAATATGAGGTTTTAGCTTAAGTTGTTGGAACTTATGGAGTCTTAGGCTGCACACAATGCTAAGGTGGAAGCCTCCCTTGTGCAACTCCAAGCAACCCTCAACTCAGTTGTTCAAGATGTAACTGCCATTCAAGACCATTTCGGTCTCAAGATGTCATTTGAAGACATAGCTGACATTGGCACACAAGTGGCCAATCAAGAAGATCAACCTCATTCCCCCACTACTAATCTGCAGCAGAATGATGTTCAACCTGAGCAACTTGCTAATAATGTTCAACCCCTATCAACCTTGATAGTTCTGAACCTCATGGTGAGGAGACACTTGCTAACGCTAATATAGCAGTCTCTACCTCTCCCATTGGTGATAATGAGGAATAACCCTAGATTAGTTGTTTAGGCTTTTGTTTTCTTTGTTGTTTGGTAATTTTTCTTTTTTTTTTTTTCAGTATATCTCTTGTAATAGCTTTTGAATCATTATTCTCTCTTGTATTATCTTTTTGAATTTAATGACAAAGGGGGAGAATTTGAATGAATTTAACTTGGAGAATTTGAATGAATTTAACTTGTGCTTATCTTATCATGTATACTGAAAATTGAATCTGAAATTTGAAATTGAAATGAATTATGAATTCTATAATTCAGGGGGAGTTTTAAATAAGAGTTATTATAAAGTTAAGTTTTAATTTTGAAATGTAAACTCAAAGTTAAATTGTATGTTTTTCATTTAATCAAAAACGGAGAGATTGTAAGATATATGCCTCCTTGACTATGATTTTGATATAACTTCCAAACATACAATGTATATGCATTATCTGATTAATCTAATAGTTTGGGTTGAGATACATTTCAAGAAAGAATCAAACACTACACTTGGACAAATCTTGGATCTCAAACAAGCAAGCAAAAATTGATCATATCATACAAGGCTTGAAGATTATGTGTAAATTTGTCTATTGTTTATAGTGTTTATTAGTTAGATTCATCATTATGATTTCACACATCTAATATTTGCCAATTAAAACTGAAATCATAAAATAAGTGTGTTAATCAATCAATTGGTAAATCAATTGGTTAGTCGATTTTCTGATTCATAGAACAAAGTTTTCACTGAGTTAATCGATTAGCAAATCGATTACTTAAATGTTTTTATCAGACATGTGTTCTATGATTAAAAGAAATTGATTGGACAATCGATTGATATACTTTTCTTAAGTTACAAGCTTTCTACTAATCAATTAGTTAATCGATTGCATGAATGAATTAGTTCATCATTTATCAGAAACATATTGCATAATCGATTGGCACATCGATTTTAATTAAATATCTGAGTTACAGGGACAAATCAGTCGATTGGCAAATCAATTTGATTAAGTGTCTGAGTTACAGGGAGAAATTAGCCCATTGCCAAATCAATTATGTTAATGAAAGTGAATCGACTGAGTAATCGATTGTTTGATCTTGCATTTTGAACAAAACAATTATAATCAATTATTCAATCGACTATGATATGAACTGAGTATCAGTTTCTGATATATGCATTAAAAAAATCGATTAGTTCGTCTATTTCAAGAATTTCAAGAAAAACAAGAAATGCAAAATCGATTAGGAAATCGATTGATCTGGTAATACGCATTAATAAAATCGATTGGGAAATCGATTTGTCTGAAGTTTTTCTGAAACTATATAAACTGAATCAATCACAATTTTTATAACAGATAGAAAGAACTGAAAGAATTTCATTAGCTTTTCGAAAAATACACTTTGAAAAAAATTGTTGTAACCCACAAACATTATTGGCAAATACTTAGTGTGAGAATTCATTGCACACTTCTCTATCTCTATACTCTTTATCTTGATAATACATGTGTTCTTAAATCTCAGTTTTGAATAAGTTTTGAATATGTTATTGTTAAATTGGAATTAATATTAAACAAGTTGGTTTTAATATTAAGTTCATCACTTAGGAAGGAATTGGATAATCTGATTAATAATATTGTGCACAACTTCCTAAGGATAGAGACCATTCCACCAACACTAAATACTTAACATATAATTCTAAGTTCTTTTGTTTTACTAATTGAATATCATGTTTTATAGAAGTAATTTCATTATACAAGTCTTTGATAGTAATTGGTTGGGTGAATCATAAAATTTTCTTTTTGATTTGAATCAGGCATTTTTCTTAATATTTCTATAAGAGTACTAGCTTTATATATATATATATATATATATATATATATATTAATCATATTAATACCCTTAATACAATCATTACAGTTACATAGTTATGGACCTAAACAATACTCTTCTTCTGAACATTCTTCTGATCCTGACTTTTCTAATATATTAATTCTTCTTCATAAGATGATTCTTCCAAAAAACTAGAGGATTCATCAATCAATATAATTCCTTCTAAGATATTAATAAGACTTTCCTTTAATTCCTTTTGTATTTCTAATTTACGAGTTTCATTAATTTTTTGTTTTACTCTACAATTTTTTTTGCATAATGTCATAGTCTTCCACATTTAAAATATCTAATTTCTTGTTTATTAAACACTTTTTAATTAGTTTTTTTTTTCTGTGTTTTCTTTATTGGTTCATTTGGGGTGTAATTATTATTATAATTTTTCTTTTTCTTTTAATGCCTAAATGTTTGTTTTGGATATCTTTTCTTTATGTTTTTACTGGGAGCTTTAATTGTCTCTATTCCAAATTGTTCACAAAATGATCTTAATTCTTTTCTACTTTGCACTATTTCTGATCTAGTTTTATTATGTATTTTAAAATTTGTGCATATTCCTATTCTAGTTTCTACTATGTAATTCGATATTTGTCCTAAGGTTAATGTTCCATAAGGAATTATTCCATTAAGTTTTGATTTTAATATTCATTTTAACTTTCTCACTAAATAAGTTAGGTAATCCTGCTAAAAATATCTCTAAGTTAGGTAATCCTGCTAAAAATATCTCTTTCCAATAATCTGCAATTCCATTTGGTCTCATATGTAATTTTGACATAAACATGTCTTTATACCATCTATAATCAGACATGGAAGGACAATGAAGAGTGGCTAATTGTTCAGCAGCCCTTTCTTGTAATTATAATGGGTCTCCTACAAAGGCTTTTGTGATAGCATATAATAGGGTATTTACTGAGTCCTCTTCTATTGGTATTCCATTATTATCTACTTTAACTGTTATTAATATCATAGTTTTTTCTTCTTCAATAACTATATTATCCCACCATCATTTTAATTGACCAATGAATCCAGTGAATAATAATAATGTTGCCTTTTTATCAATATTTTTTCCTGAGGTTTTAAAGGCAGCGGCTGCCATAGTCATGGCCTGAATAATATTTAATATGTTTTGTTCACTATGTCCATCTATGTTTCATTCAATAATAGAATCTCCACTATAGGCTGCGGAGGTCATGTAATACCTTTCTTCAAATTGTCCGGATAGCTAGGTCTAGGATACTAATTTCACTAGTAGAAAATTGAGTTTTTAATTCAACATATTTAAGTCGGTTATGTGCCACCAGACTTAACAAATAAGATGGAGGTATATCTAAGTCGGTTGCCCATATAAACGAGTTAACAAAATGAGGTGGTGACAATTTTGTAAATATGTGAAACACTATTAACACGGTTAGATTGACAACTGACTTAAGCAATATGGTAAAAATAAAATTAAAAAATTAATATATCCCATCATACTATACGTGGCTAAATCGGTAAACCACCTAATAAAATGAGGCAGTGAAAATTTTGTAAATATTTAAAACTTGTTTAATATAAATTTTGTAAATATTTAAAACTTGTTTAATAGAGTTATATTGATAACCGACTTAAAGATAAAATGCCATTTAATAAAATGAGGCGGGTGACAATTTTGTAAATATTTATGCCATTTAATAAAATGAGACAGTGACAATTTTGTAAATATTTATGTCATTTCTAGTTTTACCTAAGTAACTATTATTTTTCACATTTTTAATTTTGTTGATTTCTAACTCATTGGGGTCTTGTTATAATATATTGACTTGAGAATTAATTGTGATTGTCAACCTTTTTAATTGTTCTATTAATTCATCTGAGTTATTTCTTAATTTTGCTTCTTTTAATTCTTTTTCAAGTACATTTATTAATTTATAAATAGGTCTTTTTGGATTTAGTTTGTAAACTTTATATGAATTAATTTCATTAGACTTATTGGGGTGATTTTTACTCACTTGTAATTCTACTATATCTAATTGTTTAGCCATAGTATGTAATATTTGATTACTAAAGTTTAACTGAGTTTGGACTCTTCCTATTTCTTTAGTTTCATGATTTGGATGCTTAATTATTTTAAAGGGGGAAGCTTCGAATATAATTTCATTCTTTTCTATTTTATTGCTTCTAATGGAGGATGTATAGATTCTATTATTTTATCATCTACAGTCTTCCATTTATTACTTATTTTAGTATTAACATTTATGTGATTATTTCTATTAAAAGGGTTTTCTATATCATTTTTTAAATAGTAATCTTCAAACCAGTTAAAGAAATAAATATTTAATCTGATTTCTTTAAGATACTCATAATATTTTTCTCTATAATCACTTTTTATTTCTTTTGAGAAAATATTAAAATACCATTTTCTTTTATTTGTATTATAATCTACTTTGAAATCTTCTCTTAACCAAACTTTGTCTATTTCAAATTCTTTTTCTAATTCAATTACTCCTAATACCTGAGATTTTGTTGGTGATATCTTCGGTGACTCTGATCCTTGGCAATCTGGGCAAGGTTTATATAATGGTTGAGGTATTGAGGGTACGAAATCCACTCTAGTTAAGTTGATATTAATGGTAGATGTTGAATCTACTGATTTTCTAGAACTTGTTCACATAAATATTTTAATGATTTATTAGTTATAAAAGACTGACTTCGATTCATTCTAATTCTTATACTACCATCATCTTCTAAAATAAATTGTCTAGTTTTTCTAGACTCTATTCTAGGTGTTGGCATAATTTCTTTTAATACCCATTCTTTTGGTAGTTTAGCAATAATATCATAAACCTTTAATTTTTTAGGGGTTGTAATATTAGAACATTTTAGATTTGCTTCAATAATTACTATTTCATTTCTAGGTGTACTTCTTAATGCTTTAAAATTATAATTTATATTTGAAATTTTATATTTGATTCCGTAACATATATCGATATTAGCTACTCCTTCATTAAATAAATCATCCATACATTGAATTTTAATAACTAAAGACCTTTTAGTCAAACTGTTTTCTAAGTTCATAGAGTAATTTGGATAACAATTAAAATAAACAGGACCATCCTTTAAATTTGATTCTAATATAGCAATAATGGATTCATTAAATTTTTTAATTCTATTATCACCTAACACTATTAATATGGGAGTATTTAGTCTTAACTTATGTAATGGTTTGACAACAACTTGTATTAATCCTAAGTGAATATAATGAAATCCTTGTTTGATATGATCATCAATTATTTCTTCATTTAATAAGTTAATAGTTTCATGATGTTCAACTATTGATCTGGAGGATTCTAATGTACGACTAATTTTATGAGATTTAAATATGTCAAACGTACTAGTTTTATATATTTCTTTATATTTAATGTCAGACATATTTTAGTTTTGTAATTTATTTTCTATTTATGCTATTTGCAACTCTTTGTTTTGATAATTGTCTTGGTCATTTCTATTTTCTAATTCTTCTATAGATAATAAAGTAGAAGGTATCATGGTTTTATCTCTTCTTCTGGATCCTAGTTCGCTCAAGGTTCTAAGGAATTGAGCCATATTTCTATAGTTTAAACTTAAAGTTTTAAAATCTTTCTCCTCTCACGGGACCATTGATATATCTATTTTGGGAACACCTACGTCTCTCTTCGACTTTACAGCATACGAACAAAATAAACCATAGTTGACCAACGTTTTGAGGATTAAGATTTTAAAAACATAAATTTAAAATTTAAGAAATATAATTCAAATCCTCAAAGTTCTATAACGAGGCTCTGATACCATACTGAAGATGAAGTATCACATGATAAACATAATTCATAAAGAGTTATGTGAAAATAATGGTAAATCGTCAAGAAATATATCTAATTTAGTTGTTAATAAGAAAACAATTTAAAAAATTAATTGAAAGTAAGCAAATATGTTATTTGAATCAGCATTACATGATTCATAAATAAATAAATGGATTATTGCTTTAAAATTAATGAAATCAATAATTATATTATTGTTGCATCTCCACTTATAGATTAATTGATTCAATCAAAATAAATTTAAAGCAATGAATATTTATTCATAAAGGTTATTGGGAACTAGGAAAGACTAACGTTCTGATAATCGAAACCAAGCAATTGAAAGAAACTGATAGACTCAATATATGCATTATCTAATCCCAAATTTAACATCAATAAATCAATAGTTTTGATCATAGAGAGTAGATTATTTGGAATACCTAATGTGCAAATGACAATGATTCTTACATTGATCTCTTTTAAATCCATGAGTATTGCAATTTGCATGTGAAGAGAAAAGAAACTATTTCTATTCCACTAGTAACAAAGATGTATATAATGTCGATGAGACAACTACACTTACACAGTGAAAAGAGATAGAGATTCTATTCGCGCTATATAGATGAATTAACTTATCCATTATTGTGAATCTCAATAAACTTTTCACATTCACCCACTATTAATTAAAAAATGCTTAATAATAACAATAATCTCTATCAAATCCAATAATAGTGAATAGTGATCACATAATTATTAAGAATAACAATAAATAATCTGACATTTGATTAATTTGAGTATCAGACAAAAATTAATATGATTATGGTAGTTCAAAATAAAATAATCCAACAACCATATCTCACCAAATATATAATTGTGAGCAACTAATATAACAAAATAGCGTAATAAAATGAAATAGTTTTTTTAAAAGCAAAATTTAAGGTGCAAATGCATTACATAATAGAAATGAAATTTCAACAATGTTGGCGTAAAGAAAATGAAATAAATGAATTTGATTGACTCATTGACTTGCATAGTCCATTGTAGTTGAGTTGGACATAATAATTTGGCTCATATGACAACTCTACTATCACTCACATAACAATTTCAGACCTTGTTTAACACAATAAATCAAATACACATCCCATGTATGATGCATGTATCTTTGTGTAATGAAAAATGTTCTTCATAATTTATTTTGGATAAACCTTCGTACAATTATAAATATATACTCACGAGTGACCACTAAAATAAGATATTTGTTTTCTTTTAAATTGTGTGTGATCCTAACTCATCATCAAGAGGTTTACAATCTTGAAAGTTCACACTACATACTCTTATACTGATATCCCCTAGCAACATGAATAAAATAAAGAAAGTTCAACATCCCTATGACAGCAATAAGGTAATAAAAGTAATCTATCCTACCATGATTTATATCATTTGTCAACCAATCAGGATGGTCATTTGTTCTTGTAGTATGATGAATTATGGTGACTATGAGACTACTAACATAGTTAGACATACCAAGAGAACATGAGAACAAAGAATTACCAATACTTCTCATGTGATCAGGAAATTGCCTATTAAAGAACTCAATTTGTCCTAATATATTAAAGGCCTCACAAAGTCCCATAAGAATCAATTGAGGAGCTAACCACATGACTGACAAAGTAGAATTTGATGAATTTCTTCTTACTTTCTCAATACAGCCAGCAACAATCATAGAAAGAATAGAGAAAACCATTCCAATTCCAATTCTTTGAAGTAAGGTAATTCCACCTTCATGGTTGGTTATTTTTCTAAGTGTTGGAACTATGAGCCTGTCATACAATGGAAGGCATAATGCTATGGTGATTAGTGATATGACTGACATTGAACCTGCTGGGATTTGGAATTTTGGTCCAAGGTGTCTGTCCATTTTTAAGGCTTGTAATACTGTGAATGTTCCTTGTTGAGTTATGGATGTCAGACTGAGAATCCCAGTTGCCCAAACTGGAAAAATTCTTGCTAAACATTTAACCTCTTCTACTTGTTGAATGCTTGCTAGTTTCCACTTGTTTACTATGATACCTTCTGAATTTATGTCACCCTCTAATATCAAAGCTGCTTTGTTCAAGGCCCTGATTCATAAAAATCAAATATCATCTACTAAGATTTTCAAATCAAATCATATGAAAATGATACATTTTGAATAGAATGTTATATAGCAGTTGAGGTCATGAAAATATTCAAACCTGAATTGATGAGTTAAAGGGAGCTTTGATGAAATATTAGTTCCAAACAAAGGTGGATCATAGAAAACTCCATCTAACTTATCCTCACTTGGAAGCTTTACTTTTCTCTTTTTATAAGCAGCCACTAAAACTAGGAAAATTCCAGAAAAAATACTTCCTTCAATCTTGGCATGTACATAAACCCTTGTTCCAACAAAGAACATGATTATGGAACAGAACATGCATACAACAGGTATTGCAAAACCTAACTTCCAACTAATTGAATCTTGGATATAAACCATCACTGTTTGAGTAACCAACAGTACCAATGTAAATGTTGTATAGTACCAATTAAAGAAACTATTGATACTTTTCTTTCCTTCACTTGTTGTTGAATCAAATTGGTCAACACTAAATGGTATACTACATGGTCTTACACCAGCAGAGCCTATGGTTAGGAAAGCAAGTCCCAAAAATAATATATGCATTTGAAAATTGTTTGCTTTGACACATTCATTCTTTAGTAGTTGTTGTGGATCACAAGGTGGAGGGTGTAACTTTGGTAACCAAGATGTTAATGTCACCATAATCATGCCCTGTTTTACTATATTAATTAGAATACTTCAAAATATATATCTAAAATAACTCAAAAGGAGTTCATCAAATTTACATGTTAATATTATGTTACATTTTTTTTTCTGTAAACTTAAAAATATAACTTAATTCTTTCTCTCTTTTATAGGAAACAATAAAATATTAAAATTATCAACAAATTTACTATTTCAATCAATTATCTTAATTTTCATAATTTAGTCAATGGAGTTGTATATATATAGGGATAAGAGCACTATAGTTATTGTATAATAATATTTTTCAGATTTTTATTTAGAAGATATATTCAAGATACATTAATAATGAAATATAAATTTCTTTTTTAACTAATTGATCAGAGATAAATATTTTTTCATATGTATGATTTATATAGAAAATTATAATTAATATATTATAACGTTATTTAGTTTTTATGTATAACACATTCAAGAAATACACTACTATTATATATAAGTTATTCTTTTAAGTAATCA